>WSYH01000355.1:0-109107 GCA_036426205.1 Ascaphus truei
GGCAGGGAGGGGGGGGCGAGAGAGAGGATGAAGGCAGGGAGGGGGGGCGAGAGAGAGGATGAAGGAAGGGAGGGGGGCGAGAGAGAGGATGAAGGGAGGGGGGGCAAGAGAGAGTATGAAGGGAGGGGGGCGAGAGAGAGGATGAAGGGAGGGGGCGAGAGAGGATGAAGAGAGGGGGGTGAGAGGACGAGGAGGGGTGCAGTATTGCTCCCCATGGGCCTGTATGACTGTAGGTCAGTTATGTATAAATGATCTGACCATTACGTCATTTTTTCTAAATTTCACTCCAAACATGCACCAATTTATATTCTATTTCCTAATAAAAAAAAGTCCTCGGAAGGGCGCTCCCTCCCACTCCCTCCCCAGATTTTTCACTAAACAGAATATAAATTGGTGAATACTTGGAGAAAAATGTGGAAAAAATTACGTAACACTCAGGTCATTTATAAATAACATTCTTCCCCACCAACGATTCTCGCGCGCGTCGCACCTTTCACCATTGTGTGCAGTATTTCTGGACAAGCCACCTGGCAACCCTATGGGTGACTGTCAAACAAGATCAATAGTTTATGGAGCCTGTCCCTCCCACAACACGGTGACACAGGCAGAGGGTACCTACAGCCCATGGATGCTCCCCCTTTACGTGTGTTACTTTAAGCCCCCCTCATTGGCCTGCCTCCCTCTTTATACCAGTCTGCTCCTGTCTCCCTCTATCCCCATCTGTCTCCCCCAGACCTCCTCCACCTGCCGGTCTCCCCCCAGATCTCCTTCTCTCCCCCATATCTCCTTTCCCTGCCCTTCACTTCTACACCTCCTCCATATCTCCCCCCACCCCCGGTTCTGTTCTTACTTGGGTCTTGTAGAAGCGGAAGACGGAGCTGCTCAGGGCACAGCCCACCAGGCCTTGGTCTGCATCAGGATTGTGCAGGAATCGGACCTCCAGCGGGATTAGACCTTCCTCCCCCAGGTCAATCGTCTGTATCCGAGTGTGGCAGGTCCAGTCCCATACGTGCAGGCTATGACCGTACAACCCTGAGAGAGGGTGAGTAAGTGTGTAAACGTGAGATCCTTCCAGCAGTGATGACGCAGTCTCACGTATCAATATGTATTGCAATGAAATGTACTGTATGTATTTATATAGCGCCATCCTTGTACATAGCGCTTCACAGCGGTAATACACGGGACATAATATAACACATAATGGGAATAAGTGCTTCATACATAAAAAGAAACAATAGGAAATAGTCTCTGCCCCAAAGAGCTTACAATCTACATACAGAGACAGTAGGAGGGTGTTCTGGTAAGTGCGTCTGCAGGGGGCCATGGTCAATGCATGAGATGTATAATAGAGGTGGGTTTTAAGATGGGCCTTAAAGGTGGATAGAGAGGGTCCTAGTCGGGTATCGAGGGGAAGAGCATTCCAGAGGTGTGGGGCAGTCAATGAGAAAGGTTTAAGGCGTGAGAGGGCTTTAGATAGAAAAAGGGGTAGAGAGAAGACATCCTTGAGCAGAACGCAAGAGTCGGGATGGTGCATAGCGAGAAATTAGGGCTGAGATGTAAGGAGGAGAAGAAGAGTGTAAAGCTTTAAAAGTGAGGAGGAGAACCTGATTTGGATACCTAAAACATCAAGGAAAAACGCTATACTACCACTTACCTCAATGACCAACTCCATCTCTGTTTGGGAAGGTACAAGATTAAAAAACTCACTTACCTCAGCATGTTCTCTGATGTCACCCATTTGGAATAATCCTAGCTTTGCGCCGGGTCTTATTGGCCACAATCACTCAATTTGGAAACAAAAAAGCTACAATAGACTCAAAGATCTGGAGGGCTATAATTTAAAAATTAAATCATTTGACCATCTCAGACTTGAAAATTATATTCCCCATGCTGAATTCTATAAATACCTCCAGCTCAGAGCATTTTATAATAAATCCGCCCCATACCCCCCATTGACGAATTTGAAAAGCTCTGTCGGGCAGAAACCGACACTAAGGGACTCATATCTACGATTTATGGAGAGGTGGTCGAATCTGCAGTCTCAAGGCAACAAATACCTTCATTCCGTCTCCAATGGGAAAAAGACCTAGGGGAAACTCTGGAAGATGACGAGTGGAACACTATATTCCTAGGTGCCGCAAAAAGTTCAATATGTACCACACTAAAGGAGAACGCATATAAGGTTCTCATGAGATGGTACTTCACCCCACTCAAATTATCTAAGTTTATGCCAGGGTCCTCCCCATTCTGCCCAAAACAATGTGGAGGAACAGCTGACCTGTTACATATGCTGTGGTCTTGCCCGCTGATATCCCCGATTTGGGAAAAAAAATCAGAAATTGGATCCAGAGAATATTTGATCTCACTATTCCCCCAGACCCTTGGCTGTTTCTCCTAAACAGACCCCTAAAGGGCCTATCAAAGTCACACAATAAACTAATTGCACATTTCGCATTAGCCACGCGGTGCGAGATCGCAGCAGTATGGAAACGCCCCGATATTCCAATTATCCCAAAGATTCGGAATCAAATTTGGTTTATATGCCAGATGGAAAAGTTAACGAGCTTAGTTAACGACACTGGTGACAATTATCTAAAAGTCTGGGCACCTTGGCTAGCTCAGATAGACATCCCTGGGGTAGAGCGTGACACAATTTGGCTATAATAGTAACAAATGCGTTCTCCTTCAGCTAAAGGGAAAAAAAGTCCACATGTAGAATGCCTCACGCCTTTGGAGCAATCGCTTATACTCTCACGAGACCCTGTTGGTTATAACACAGCTCTAGAAACGTCTCAGTAGCCTCCGGAAGCCGTTGCATTCGCATGCTCACCCTCTGAACCCCCTTCCCTCTCTCCGTTCCCCTATTCCCACCCCCCCCTTCTTTTTTTTTTTTTTCTTCTTTCTCCCCATTCATATCAATTGTTATTTTTACCTTAGCACTTCAAAATATAATTGACAATCTCCTCTCACGCGGTTAAGTAGGGCTCGAAAAAACGCATGTGTTTATTATGCCTCTGTTATAGTACAATTCATACTACCCCACACTATGTACTTTTGATCTGTTTTTTTATGTATACCATGCATTTACCCTTTAATAAAATATAAGTTATAAAAAAAAAAGTGAGGAGAATGGAGTGTGTGATGCTGGTTTTGATAGGAAGCCAGGAGAGGGATTTCAGCATGGGAGACGCTGAGACAGATTTAGGAAAGCGTAGAGTGATTCTGGCAGCAGCGTTGAGGATAGATTGTAGGGGAGACAGGTGAGAGGCGGAAGGCTGGACAGCAGGAGGTTACAGTAATCGAGACGACGGGAGAGAATGAGGGTCTGAGTCAGAGTTTTAGCAGTAGAGGGACAGAGGAAAAGGGGGAAATTTTGCAATGTTACAGAGGTAAAAATTACAGAAAGAAGAGTGTAGTTTTAAAAGAAGCGAGGTCAAAATAAATATACATAGTAGAGGCGGCATGCAGTGGTAGTAGTGCAAATTCAATGAAGAGTACTGGGCACCGAAAAATAAGTTAATATGAGGAAAAAGTAAGAGATGTGCTAAATAGTATGGTAGCTCGGCTCCCGTCCCTTACCGGCTGCTACATCCTCTATCCTGAAACCGCTGTCAATGACTTTGAGGGACCCCCACTCCGTGCTGATCATGACGTTGTGACGTGGCTGGTACCAGAAGTCATAGCCGAAAGGGGCGGCCTGTCCCTCAACCTCCCAGTTCCCCTTCACCTCAAAGGTTTCACCGTCCAGCAGCACGAAGCCTCCTGAGATACAGAGCCGGAAACACAGCATTAGTCACAAAGAATGGCCGAGAAGGAACAGCACTACCTGTGAAGTGGGAGAACCAGGGCTCGCAAACCTTCTGCCTTCCCTGTGCACAATTAGATTGTAAGCTCCTAGAGCCAGATGGAAGTTATTTACTGCAGTCTCATGGCAGCAAACTTGGGACAGCAAAATATAATGTCAGTCATCCCCTAGAAAGCAGTGAACTACTTACAACATCTTGATGAATAAATTCATGGCGATTTATTGGGTAGCAGAAATCAACAACGTTTCAGGTCCTACATGGACCTTTCATTGGATGATTTTTTTTGCACCAGTTCTGCACCTGGGAGACTTTAGTAAATATATAGCCCTTATGGCGCAGAAAACATTACCTGAATCACACTGCGAGGAAAATCCACTGAAACAACAAAACCAGCCCCAAAGTATGAACAGAATATGTGCTGGTGCTGCGGGGTGAGTTCTGATCCATAACACCCAAGTCAGGATGAAGAATGGTTGGTTCCAAAATGCTGGAAAGGTGCTTTTTTGTGCTAAACCTGATTGGGAAATGATGCTTTGGGCGCATTATTTACCACGCTATGCATCTTATGTGAATATTAGCATTTCCCCAAGTTCCGCATGAAACTAAAGATTCATCTCGCTGGATGTGCGCTTTTCCCCCCTCCGTGTCCATGTCACCATGTTTGTGTGGGTGCAGGGGTGGTGTTCTCACCTTTGGCATTTCCCGAGGGGTCCCCCAAGGTGCTGATCATGATCTCCCCGCTGCCCAGGCAGTGCGACGTGTGCAGATTCGCCAGGTTACACTTCTTAAAAATATCCACTGGTTCCACCACCTGCAGAGAGGAGGGAGCCTGAGAATAAAGCTTGTAGCACAAGTACATAGCACCGACATTCAGACAGGCCCGTGTCTGTGTGGTCCATGCATGTGGCTCAGTCCTCTACGTGGCTTAAAAAAAAAAAAAAAAAAAAAAAAAAAAAAAAGGAGGGGTACAGCGCTAGAATTAAATGAAATTAAAAAAGGATTTAACATGTTATGAAACATTTATGCTGAGCTGCTTCACCTGTGTGTTGGAAACAGTTAAGCACTATTTGTGCTGTAAAATAAATAGCGGTCCATGTCAAATTATCGGAGCTTCTCTCCCCCACTGTACTCAGCACTTATCTTACATCCTCCTCCAGGAACTTGCTTATTGTCCTAAGGTTCAATCAAGAACCCGGCCGCTGCTCCTTCTAGTACTGATCACCCGCTGCTGGGACAATTTACCAGAGCCACCTAAATCCACTTCCCAAGTTCTTTCAAGACTTTGGCCGTTTCATACTAAACATGTTTGTAACTGTAACTTATAATGTTCTCAGCATTATTTCGTGCCCAGGAAATGCCTGAAAATGAGGTGACTCCACGTATTTTTTCCTTGGTAAAATATTCTATAAATACCGTATTTCCTCGATTGTAAGACGCACCATCAATTTGGCCCTTACAAATAGAGGAAAATTACTTTTTCGCTTACCATGCTTCAGGATAGGTCCCATGTCAGCGGAGGATGAAGCGCCGGTGGCGGCAGGAGAGGTCCCACGTCTACAGATGGTTGAAGATGGACAGCGGGTGGGTGTGCGGCAGCAGGACAGGTCCAAAGTCTGCAGGTGAATGAAGATAAGAAGACAGCGGGCGTGCGGCGACAGGAGATCATAATAGCAGGAGAGCTGAGCAGGAGCAGAGCGGCATAGGGGAACGGCTTGTGAGGTGCACACTGTAACTGAAAGTCAGACACCGGTCAGCTTCCGGTTACAGTGTGCACCTCCCAAACCGTTCCCCTATGCCGCTCTGCTCCTGCTCAGCTCTCCTGCTATTATGATCAATTAGCCGCCTCCGCCACCGCACGGCCGCTGTCTTCTTATTTCATTCACCTGCAGACTTGGGACCTGTCCTGCCACCGCACTCCCGCCCGCTGTCCATCTTCAACCATCTGCAGACGTGGGACCTCTCCTGCGGCCGCCGCACACTTCGTCCTCCGCTGACATAGGACCTCTCCTGAAACATGGTAAGTGAAAAGATGGGGTTAGTACTGTAGACACTTAAAAACATTTTTTTTAATACATCGATTCTAAGACGCACTCCGATTTCAGACATGTGAAAATCGAAAAAAAGGTGCATCTTAGAATTGAGGAAATAGGGTAATAGTCTGTAATGATGCTTGCGCACCTTGTGCATGCGCGGGGCGCGCTGGTTGGTGCCCACGTCCACCACGTAGACACGTGAGGAGTGGAGGCTGGGCAGGATCAGACGGTTCCTGAATTTCTTGGCGTCTCCGTAGCAGCTGCTGCAGGTGTTCCATCCCGTGTGATGCAGCTCGTCATTCATATTGGGCATCGGCAGGCGGTGTATGACCTGCGCGGAAAACACATGACCATGACACTGAGCATCAACGCACAACAGAAAGCCGTTTGTGCAAAGGTAATTTTTTTTCAGGTTACACTAGTTTAAAGTAGAAATACATTAACAATCCCATGTGTGTTATTTTTTACTGTTCATTTATTTGCAATTTGTATGGCATACAGGAAAAAGAACAATACATTGATGATACGGGAATATTATACAAAAGGGTAGATGAGGGTGTAAGGGAGTGAAGAGGTTAACTCCCTTTCCAAGCATCAGCAGACTGCACGGGTGTCAGGTTTCCTACATGTGATATGTAAATCCCCTGATTGGCAGCTTCCTGACCTTTTATCCCTGCTCAGAGACAGAGAGACTGTTTTCCCCCAGAGAGAGAGAGGAAGTGAAACTACTCCCAACCAGGAGGGAGCCTGGTTGTTAAGACTCTGCAATGTTAAAAGACTGTTTGTTGGCATAAGATAGTATATGTTTTGGGCTGGGAACCAGTTTAGTTGGCCAGCGCCGTTAGAAAGGACCAAAGCAAAGTTTAGTTAGTTTTCCTATAGGGAATAGGTGTTTGTTATGATTTTGTTTTCTTAAAAGGGACAGGGTTCCTATTGTTTACAGTAGAATCCCCCCAAGGGGGGTAGGTGGAGCAAAGCAGGCAGGGAAACAAACTGGGATACGGCACACCCAAATAATAAAGGAAAACAGGACATAAAGTCCAATATTGATGCAGCAGAAAAAATCCACAGGTATAGCATCTCATGTCCCGTAAACCATGGGCTTCATAATTGAAAACTTGTGTAGAACTCCTTCAGAAGACTTGACAGCAATTGTCATCCCAATTCAAAGTTCATTAGCACGTGACTGCCAATATGGCTTAAATCTTTGAGTGGGATTTATAGGGTAATGGGGGGACACACAACACCAAAGGCTGAGGGTCCCCTTTTCACCAACCACACTCAGATAAAGTCACAGAACAATATAGATGACACAAAGTCCACTCACTGTTGATATAAAGTAGAAAAGAGCAGGAAATCCATGTAGGCTTTATTGAAGATCAGGAGAAAGTAGCCTCTACTTTCTAAAAAGTACTAGAGTACTTTTTGACAAAGGGCTTTGCCCGAAACGCGTCAGAGTGGGTGGTTGGTGTTTTTTATGGTGTCTCCCCTTATTGACCATTAAAGGAGTTTTTCAACCTATGGTGTGCTGGTTCCTGCTGTTTGTCCCTGGGCTGTGCTCCACTTTCTTCCCTAGAGGCTACTTTCTCATCATCCAAATAATAAAATCCAAATTTATTGGGGGATAGACAAGGGAGAGATCCAAAAATAGGGTACTGGGGCAACTCTGATGATCATAGGATCCTTTCCATGGTAAAGAAAAACCCCTTCACAACATCCAACCAAGTGAAGAGCACTCTCCAGGACGTAGGCATATCATTATCCAAGACTACTATAGAGAGAAGACTTCACGAGAGCAAATATAGAGGGTTCACCACAAGGTGCAAACCATTCATAAACCTCAAGAATAGAAAGGCCAGATTAGACTTTGCCAAACAATATCTAAAAAAGCCAGCCCAGTTCTGGAACAGCATTCTTTGAACAGATGAAACTAAGATCAACCTGTACCAGAATGATGGGAAGAAAAAAGTATGGAGTAGGCTTGGAACGGCCCATGATCCGAAGCATACCACAACATCTGTAAAACACGGTGGAGACAGTGTGATGGCATGGGCATGCATGGCTTACAATGGCACTGGGTCACTAGTGTTTATTGATGATGTGACAGAAGACAGAAGCAGCCGGATGAATTCTGAAGTGTATAGGGATATATGGTCTCCTCAGATTCAGCCAAATTCAGCGAAGTTGATTGGACGGCGCTTCCATTTACAGATGGACAATGACCCAAAACATACTGCGAAAGCAACCCAGGAGTTTAAGTCAAAGAAGTGGAATACTCTGCAATGGCCGAGTCAATCACCTGATCTCAACCCGATTGAGCATGCATTTCACTTGCTGAAGTGAAAACTTAAGGCAGAAAGGCCCACGAACAAACAACAACTGAAGACAGCTGCAGTAAAGGCCTGGCAAAGCATCACAAAGGAGGACACCCAGCGTTTGGTGATGTCCATGCGTTACAGACTTCAAGCAGTCATTGCCGGCAAAGGATTCTCGACAAAGTATTAAAAATGAACATTTTATTTATGATTGTGTTAATTTGTCCAATTACATTTGAGCCCCTGAAATAAGGGGACTGTGTATGAAAATGGTTGCAATTCCTAAACGTTTCATACAATATTTTTGTTCAACCCCTTGAATTAAAGCTGAAAGTCTGCACTCCTATTGCATATCAGTTGTTTCATTTCAAATCCATTGTGGTGGCGTACAGAGCCAAAATTATGAAAATTGTGTCAGTGTCCAATTATTTCCGGACCTAACTGTATATTATCTTTAACTGTGCATGCAATGTCTTGTATATAATGTATACCCTGCTCATTTATGTAACTTTATTTGTAACCATGTATTATTTGTCTTAACTCTGTGCCCAGGACATACTTGAAAACGAGAGGTAACTCTCAATGTATTATTTCCTGGAAAATATTTTATAAATAAATAAATAATATCACTGCTGCCATTATACTCTATGTAGGTTCTCAGTGAGTGTGGTGGTTAAAAGGTCTGACTTGCCCTCTTAGGGCTGGGTCTCTCCCCATTAAACCTTAAATCCCACAGAGAGTTATGCCTCAGTAAAGGCTACTACCAATATATGAGTTCATTTGTGGCATTGGTTGCATATATGGAGCTCACAGCACATTGAATGCCTGCACAATACCCGCACTAGGATCTGATTACATACTCCATTGTTTATTTATATGGCTCACACAAAGGGACATTAAGAAGAAAGAATGCTTTATTTTTGACCTGTTCATTGGTCTGTTGCACTGATATCTGGACTGTATGGTTCGCTTGTTCCTATTGTTTAGTTGTCTCCTGGTTAATAAACCTATCCAGTTAAGCCTAACGCCCTGTCTAAGTGTCTTACTGAGAAAGAGAGAATAAAAGATTCATTTTGACAGATACAGTATTTATTTCAGGATTCCAAATCTTTTTTTCAGATCTTTTGCGTTTGAGGAGCTTAATCATATCCATTGGTAAATTAAAAATCAAGACAGGTGATTTGGAACGATTGATTTAAAAAAAAAAAAAAAAAAAAGTTCTCCGTTACTCTCCAGAACTTGGAACAAAAAAGGGAGAGAGGTCTCAAGAGAGTCAAAAATACATTGTCCACCAAAAGCGAGACTTTATCCTCCTCATTACACAGAAACACTCCAGATATGTCAAGGTTCAATCTGATCACAGCTGCCAGGGGTTCAATACACAGAGCAAATAGCAGCGGGGACAAGGGGCATCCCTGTCTGGGACCATTGGGTATCCAAACTACATTGAAAAGAAGACCTGCACATCTGGCTGTAGCTGGGGGAGAATGTCCTTGGACAGCCATAAAAAAAAAAAAAAAAAAACACAAGTATATGTTCTTTTAATTAATCAGTTGTGTAATATTAGATAATACTTGCTGCTTCCCCGCCCCCTTCTATATGACCATTTTAATTAGGTTTAATGGATTAAGCTTCCTTGGGTTGCTATAGCAACACTCTTGAAATAGGCGGCCATACTGTGACCTGGGGGAAGCAGAATCTTTGACGACCGTTCACAGGAGAACGGATCGATCGGCACCTTAGTTAATTACATTTCCTTAAAAGTAAGCGAATGCTGCATCTATTAAAGTAAAGAAAATAGTGCAAACTCTGTTGCCAGTTTACAAGTTCTAGTAGCCATATTAATCCTGGAGAAAAACAGATGTGTTATAGGTTGCGATACCAGAGTTCTTTATAGATGAAATGATCGTGTGAGAGCTTTCCAAACCTCACAGGTCTCTTCTAGTTTAGTGAATGCTACATTCTCATTCCTATGGGTGAGTGAGAGAGACCAAATGTATCCCTATCGGTATTTGAGTTTTCATTCATATTTAATTTCATTGCTGCGCCTCTGGGATCTGAAGATCTAAATAAACAGCACCCAGGGGTGCAGGAACTAGTTCTTGGGTGGAGGTGCTGTATATAGAGGTCATGGAGGTGGAGATCATGTAAACCCAGAGGGGGCTGAAGAACCCCCGCACACCTACTTCCCGCACCCATGGCCACACTTATTTTATTGACCATAGGGCATTGTCCAGCAGTGTGCGGCCGTGCTTGCAGCTGCAGAGGGAAATGACCATTTGCACATTTCAAGCGCTACTTTAGCTTCTAGAAACCCCTTTTCCTCCTGGATAAGAAGCCCCCCCCGGACGTGGCCCTGCTACTCGCAGGTGGATTACCTTGGAGAATGTTGAAGATTTGGGGTTCACATCCACAGTGGCCAGGTAATCTGGCTTCTTTATCCCAGTGTTGCGGTAAATACATGGCAGGTAAAGAAGCTCCTCTCTGGGACCTGCGGGGAGAGAGCAGGAGAGAGGCTCATACGCAACATGATTCCCAAGCATGTAAATAACGCCCTCCTTATAATGGAAACCTCTGACCTCTCCTATAGCTCTGATACCTGTGTGTGCCCATTTGCATAGGGTGAGGACTTTCCTGTGCATTAATTCCCCTGGTAAGTGGGAGAGATTTCCCTTCTCTACACAGAGTCGAGCATTCAACCTGCAGAGCTGTAACCTGCAGAGCAACTCTGGTGATTTTTCTAGCAGTGAAGATTAACCAGTTCATTGATGAGAGGGATCGTCTCCCTGACCTTTCACCGCTCGTCATACAGAGAGAGATATCGATATAGATATATCTCTCTCTAAATCTCATCTCCAGCCCCTGTCGTTCCCCTGCTGGGTGAAGGCAAATTAATTAGTCGCATTACTCAGGGACACAGTGTTACCTTTCATGGCATCCAGAGGTGTCTTGTATCCAGGACCACATGTTCCACACTTGGCTAAAAATGAGAAGAGACACAAAGGTAAGCCCAGAATCTGAGATACACCCAGGGGCGTCTGCAAAGAATACACCCATTGCAGAGCCCCCAGGGCAGATCCCGGGGTATCCGCAGCTTTGCCAGAGCACAGAGATACAGGTTACTAGAGGGCAAATATTCAGCGCAGTAGACAATGGTGTTCGGTTAAAATGCCATCTGACCTTCCGCGAAATAAACCAGAAATTAGTCATGTACTTTGAGATATAGATGTAGCCATGCCATCTGTGGCTACCAGTTTGCTTCCCTCCTGGCAGTAATCCCTGGTACAATCAGGTTGCCAGTAGTTGACATGGGGTTTTCCCCCTCCTTGGAGCTGCACTTGAGTGACAGTGGGTGGCATGACCAATCATGAGCCAGACCTGGTGCCCTCCTCCTGGCTGTACCATCCCAAATTTAATAGTGTCCTTCCCCCACTGAGGAAGGCAGGTCACACAACTGGGAGCCTGAGATTGGGGCCTTCCCTTGTACTCTTCCCTCTGGGGAGAGTGAGAGTGGACCATACCTCTGCTATGGAGGTGGGGGAAAAGCTAGAAGTAGAAGGTAGCGTGATACATTTCATATTAACCACTTTTCTTTCTCAACCCTTATTGCACCATTTTCTGTACTGGTTCTATTACTTCAAGTGATGAAACATTCAGAGTAATTAAAAAAAGACATGACATGTATTTGGCTTTAAATCAAACTGAATACATCAGCCTTTTGAGCATCAATAACTACTTTTCTGAGATCCTCAACAATTTATTTTGATCGTGGCATGCCGTGTTTCCACACACCTGTATGGTGAAGACCAAACTCACAAAGTTTCTGATCTTGATATAGGATGCGGCCTCCATAAAATCACACCTGAAGATCTACCTAATTATTTAAAAACCCGATTCTAATTATCCCCTTAAATTTAGCTAATAAAACCAGGGTTTCACTTACTTTTGCACATACCCCATGACTCGTTTGTCTAATTCATACATCGTTTTATTTAAAAAAAAAAAATACATGGAATTAGTCAATATAAACCCTATTGGACATTTAAGAAAATAGTGGTTTTATTCAAGAAGGTGATCATGTAAAAACCATGGAATGTCCGTAATTATCATTGGGGTTCACAAACTTTTCCACGCCACTGTATACATAAAATATATAGCACAAGCCATTGTAAAGGTTACATGGACCCTGAGATGCCGGGTCTGCAGAGGCAACACTTATTACAGCAGAGGAGGGAGAAGAAGAAAGTAGCGTGATACATTTCATATAAACCACCTGAAGGGGTTAAAATTATATCAGCTCTACAAATCTCAGGGATTGAAAGGGTGAATATAATCTGCTAGTTTTATCTTTCTTATATGGGCTGTTCCAGTACTGAGAGAATTAACTCACAATGATAGTTGTAATCTTTATTTACTTCTGTTGTTCTCAGTTTGTCTTTTATACAATAGCACAAGAGCAGTAAAATGTCCCAAACAATACAGCTGCATGCTCTTGATAAACATTCCCTGTATTTCTCTTTGTAATGTAGAAGTAGAAACTGCTGGCCAAACACAAGCAAGATGTAATGATTTACTAATGCTTTGTCCAAAGACACAGATACATAACCTCTACAGAAACTTGTTATTTCTCATTGTTAAACATGATATGTTATGTATTAACATGCCCTTGGTTTTCTGTATAAATGTCGGGGCACAACTGAATAAAACTTTGAAGTGTGGAAGCAGCAGCCCTGTTGTCCGACTCCTCTCTTCCCGAGCTCGTATTGGTCTGTGTTTCGGAGACTGCTAAACCAGTGCTGTCCAGATACCTAGGTTGAGTGGAGTAATTCCTACCAAAGTAAAAAAAAGTAACGCTTTCACCACCTTTCTTTCTCAACCCTTATTGCATCACTTTCTGTACTGTTCTATTACTTCATGTGATGAAACATTCAGAGTAATAAAAAAAGAAATTACATGTATTTGGCTTTAAATCAAAGTGAATACAATAGCACGCATCATGCCGGTATACACTGCTCTGCACTGACACATTATCACAGAAAGCAGGGCGTAGTGACAGTGAAACATGCCAGCATCAGGAGTTCCACTTGTTCATTTAATACACCCCTAACCCACCATGATAAAGAGCCGGGGGCGCACGAAGAGAAACTCACAGGTGTACATTTACTCCCCAAATAAGATCCAATGGATAGAAAAAGGCTCTACTGTGATCAAGCTCAATTTAGCAGGACATCTCGTCGTACCTGATCACTAAACATATAGCGTGGCCAGATTAAGCCCAAAAAAACCTCAGGTTAAATTTGATGTAATCTCTTAAATAAAAAATAAAAAAATAAAAAGTGTAAAAAAATAAATAAAATAAAAAAAAAAACACACATAAATAAGGTACTGTACACCCAAAAGTGTTTTAAAGAGGCTCTGACGTCTTTGAATATCTGAATCTGACTTCCCGGTACCGGAGAAGATTTCATTCCACGGATCTCTTCTCCAGCCCTGGGAAGCGGCGTCACAATGTATTAAGGGATTTGCTGCTCTTTTCTGAGGGTTGTTCTGCGTGTTTAGTAGTGAAGCAAACAAAATGCTCATTGCAACATTTTATAACAGATGTTGTTACTTCAATGTGGGGAAATAGGCAGAGCGGTCAACGCCTTGGCAGGAATCTGCCCTGAGCAAACGAATGTAGCAAGACTCCGTGTCTCCAGCGCTGAGGACACACAAGCAAGTCTGCAGCGCTGGCGAGAGGGTCTGCTGCCATCGCACTGCGGGGTCCCAGGTGTTAAGTCTTGTCACATCTGCACACACGGCTTATTTATTTCCCTGGGCCTTCAGTGCTGAAACAATTAGATTGCAACCTTATCAGGGAGGATATTTGTGTGCCTGTATTATTTAACATTGGGAACATTTTATAAATAGGAGTAGTGTAAGTGAATGAAGTCAGACATTTTAATGTCCCAATAGGTCAGCCTTCAGCTCCTGTGTGTATATTATCAGAACCATAAACAGATCATTTACAGTAACAGGATTTGTACTAGTGTAGCTCCCCTCCGGGGACTACTAGTTAGTGTAAGGGGTTAACAGCCTTAATGGGTTAACTGGGTGGGATCACTGAGGTTACACCCCCCACCGCCCCATGTGATGCAGGATGACTACAGAAAGAGATAGTCCCTCCTTTGTATGTCTTGGGACCAGGCATGTCACGATAGAGAGAGATAGATAGGTAGGATCTCTATGTTCTAGAAGTTGGCTCCTTGGAGTTCTGGTAAGGGCCTCATTGCGAGTCCTGTATATAGGTTTGTGTGTATAGTTATGTGCAGTAAGGTTGTCCTGTCACCATATATTGTTTTCAGTTACGGAACGCGCCCCATGTAGTTAACACCTATAGTAATGGCCCAAGATTCTCTGGCTAGAAGAGGAGGAGCGAGTGTGTGCTCAGCAGGGAGTTCCCAGTGCAGTATCGGATCTGCCCCAGCGGAAGGTCCTCAGTAGACTCCCAATCCGATAAGTATAGAGTAAGAATGTAGTGCACATAAAAAGGATAGTGATCCCAGAGAATAGCGCGTGCCCCCCAAGGATCCACCTGAGATGGGGCATTATTAAAGCTATGCAGGAGATTGCCAATCTATCCAATACTAAAGGGACACAAGCATAAATACTTCCCTAGTGTAGGAGTCAGAGATACCCGGGGAAGCAGCGCAGAGTAACCATATTGTTTAACATTACTTAAGTTCTGATGTGAAGTCTGCCCTTGTATGGCGAGCATTACGAACGCCTGTGAATGAAGCTCTTGTTTGTACTATAAAAGATCCTGGCGGCCATCCTTATTCTATCTGCATATCCACGCCCAGCCTGCACCGACCCAGCACCCTGACCAGATCTGAGAGACTGAGCCCAGCCTGCACTGACCCAGCAGCCTGACATGGTGTGAGAGACTGAGCCCAGCCTGCACTGACCCAGCACCCTGACCAGATCTGAGAGACTGAGCCCAGCCTGCACCCAGCACCCTGACCAGGTCTGAGAGACTGAGCCCAGCCTGCACAGACCCGGCCCAGGACTGAGAACAACCTTGTACAGGCATACCCCGGTTTAAGGACACTCACTTTAAGTACACTCGCGAGTAAGGACATATCGCCCAATAGGCAAATGGCAGCTCACACATGCGCCTGTCAGCACGTCCTGAACAGCAATACCGGCTCCCTACCTGTACCGAAGCTGTGCGCAAGCGGGGAGACTATAGAGCCTGTTACACATGTGTTATTTACATCAGTTATACACGAATATGACGATTGCAGTACAGTACATACATCAGTAAGTGGGGAAAAGGGAGTGCTTCACTTTAAGTACATTTTCGCTTTACATACATGCTCCGGTCCCATTGCGTATGTTAATGCGGGGTATGCCTGTATATAGTCATCTTGATGCAAACACCTTTACTGGGAAAGGAGGGTTATATAAAGCAGCGGTGCGCAAACTGGGGGGCGCAAGATTTTTTTGGGGGGAGAGTGGGCAGTTGCAGAGGTAGCGCACTCTCCCCCCAGGCATTTAAATTAAATGCCGGGGGACCGCACGAGGTCTCTGCAACCTTTACTTACCAAGGTTCAGTCGGCTCCAGAACGCGTTACCATGGCAACAAATGACGCCGCAGGGTCATGTGAAGTCACGGTTGCCACGGTAACGTGGCGTCAAATGACACAGCGGGTCACGTGACGTCACACGACAACAAACACGGGGGGGGGGGCGCAGAAAAAAAAAAAAAAAGCTTGTGCGCCCCTGATGTAATGTATCAGCAATCATAGTGGAAAGACCTGGAACAAAGGCAGGTGTGCGCATTATCTCGCAAGCAGCACAGAGAGGAAGCTGGAAGCCTCACGCTTTGTTGGCCCAACTGGTGAGAAATAATGAACACGATGCCTGGGGCCAATGAGAGGAGAGCACAACCCTGCATCATCCTATCAGACATGTATTAATGCAGCTGGAACAAGACTGATTAGAACTTGTTGACAATGAACACTGCAGGACACACAAAACCTTTCCTTGCATTCTCCTCCAGCACAGAAGGGCCAAGAAACGTCATGATGTCTCTCATGCCTAATCCTGAGGACATCCGCCAACCTAGCAGGACTCACACCGCTGCCAGTCTCAGTTGAATCGGCAACCCCACCCACTGGAATGTTAATGAGCCATGGGGTCACAAAGAAAAGATCGTTTTGTTCACAGACGCATCAGACTCAACCTCACCCACTCCAGCGTACATCTGCGTTGCCCCAAAAGGCACACAGCCAAAGGGCAGCCAAAGGGCGTGAGCCGTTTGCTGATGTTAGTTGATGTTAAAGCTGCTCTATTTGTAATCTGGAACTCACAAGCCCTTTATCCCCTGTACCCAATATTCCTACTTTATCTGTCCATGAAATGTCTGTGAAATGACTGTATAACCCTGTACTTTTATTGTAACCATGTATTTTTTTATAACTCTGTGCCCAGGACATACTTGAAAACGAGAGGTATCTCTCAATGTATTACTTCCTGGTAAAACATTTTTATAAATAAATAAAAACACCGGAATCCTGCCAGACTCTGTGCTGCCAGGCAGGTCTGGCAGAGCAGAGTTTAAAGGTTCAGTCCCAAGAAGCGGGTCATGTTTATAAAGAACCCTTCAGTGGAATTGGCTCAGGATTCAATGACCTTTAAAAGTAATGGTTTTACTTAGTTGTATGTTAGGCTGCGTCCATGCCCCCGAAGACCGCGCAGAGGCGTGTGCGATGTCACCCGCGTTTTCTGGCCAGGCTAAACATGATGGGAGAGGGCGTCTAGGGCGTGGCATGACATCACGGATGTGGTTCGCCCTCATTGGGCGAACCGCTCACGTGACCTAGCCGTCATGCTATGGAATCAAATGGAACCGATTCCTCGCGCATCGCGTGCTCCCTCGCGCTGTCCATGGCTGCGATCATTGCCTTAAGGCATTGTGATCACTCCGCGCGGTCTTTGGGAGCATGGACGTAGCCCAATAATGAAAAGCCTGCACACCTCCTGATGTGCTCCTTGCCGCGGGTACTGGAGGACCAGGACACTGCTGTAGCAAATTGCAGAGGATCAGAAGATGGTTCTCACCTGGATATGATTACCGTATCAGTCCCTGCATAGAATTTTGTCAAGATGAGGACGGGATATAGAAGTGTACACACCACATACCCCAAGTACCAAGATGAGGACGGGATATAGAAGTGTACACACATACCCCAAGTACCAAGATGACATTACTGACATTGCCAAGTACCAGATTAAAGTACTGCTGGCTGTACAAGTGTGAATTAGCAATAGAAACAGACAAGAACATAGGTCTCATAAAATAAAAAGGTGTGAAAGTAACGCCAGAGGCGTCTCTATTATTTGCAAGCCCAACATTTGTAATGGGAAACTACTGGGAACTCATTTGGACTTTTCCCTGCTTGGATGATGGTTTTCCCGCGGGAGTAACCCATCACGTATTTTGTAAAAGGAGAAAAAGGGAAGAACCAGTCTTTTTTTCTACTCTGGGAACGGGCCTGAAGATGGGGTTTATCCCCCGAAACGTTGTCTCATTTATTTAAATTTACCCCCTACCTACACTCTATTCCCTCCTTCCCTGTTTGAGGTACTTGTTACTCCCCTGTGCATTTGCAGTGAGGGGGGAGTGTTCACTAAGGTCCCTCCTGTATAAGAGTGACTGAGGTCTGATGCGTCGCTGGTGAGTGACTGAGGCGTCGCTGGTATATATATATATATATATATATATATATATATATCTATCTATATATCTATATTATTATATATCTCTACTATCTATATATCTATATATAAATATATTATATATGAGTAGATATAATCTATCATATATACCCACACCTTAATTTTTCAAATGATGTGATTATCTATTAGTAAAACATTCTCTTTTGGCAAAACTCTTGCTGACTTGTATGTTTTTTTCTGATGAATGCTGGGAACATCCTGTATGTGTGTCGGATATTCTTAAGGGGATAGGGCCTTATTTTTGGTTCCCTCTGCACCACACATTAATCATCCCACTGAACCACACAACCTAACACTTATATAACCCCAGAGAAATGTCAAATGCATTGTCACACGCCGGCAGCAAGCAGTCACTGTGCGCAAAAAGAAATAAAGCCTCATTATTGTAAAACATCAAGATTGGGGATTTTTTTTAAATAAAAATGTACTGTTTGTATCTGTCTAATATATATATATCTGACATGGGTTATTTAGTAAATGAGATGCTATTTTGTGTGCTGTCCTTTTATTTGTTGGGTTAGTGAAAGGACTCGTGTGTAATATTATTACAGATCAACCCTGTTATAGCGCGATCCGCTATAACGCAAATCCACTTAAAATATATATTTTTTTTATTTTTGGCAAACTTACACACACACGTAAATACTTTAACATACGAGAAAGACAGTTACACACAAATGTTAAAACCTAAGGACGTGGTAATTAACTCCCATCTTGTATAGTAAATGTGGGGGGTGATGTAATGCAAAACCTCAATGTTGCAAGGAAAACTTCCTAATACAGTATATCACCTAGACTGCCTACTAGATAGTGTGGCAGAATGGGTAAGGATGATAAAGCTGTGAAGTAATGTTACTACTGTCTCAAACTCAATATAGAGTTACTGCATGATAAACACCAATGACTCACATTGATAGTCTGCAAGTCTGCCACAACACCTATCCATATTCTAGTGTTGCTGGTTAGTGGGCACACAAGCATGTGATGCAATGATGACTCACACTCATTACAGTGCTGCCAGTTGACATATAAAAGTCGGTGTATAAATTGCTCGTAAATCCCGCGCTAGCAGCAGTATGGATATACCTTTAAAATCTCCCCTGACTGCCAGGGGCCGCTGCACGGGACTCCGCTCTTAACGGTCACTCGCCACAATAACGAATGCCGGATGAGACAGCCCCCCAGGTAGTGCTAGGCTAACTAATGCTAGTGGCTGCCTCCTGGGGCCCACATCTTAGTTTAGCTAACTGTATTAGTAGCGGGGTATGATTACTAGGAAGCAGAACCTAGCGTTAAGGTCCTGTCGTGTCTGTGACATCACAATGATGTCATTGGCGGGGGGGCTGCCACTGCAACGCCAGGCTCAGGGAGAGCAATCCCAGCTCTCCCCCTCAGGCGGGCGCGGAGTCCCTGATCGCGGCGGCCATTTAAAAAAAAAATTAGTGCGACCCCGGCTATAACGAGGTCTGATCGGGTGGCCCCTGAGGACCGTGTTATAACGGGGTTCAGCTGTATTAGGGAGAAGGAGCAGGGGAACCTGGTTCAATTCCCGGTGTTGGCTCCTTGTGACATTGGGCAAGTCACTTTATCTCCCTGTGCTTCAGGCACCAAAAAATAGATTGTAAGCTCTGTGGGGCAGGGACTGTGTCTCTGCAAAATGTCTCTAAAGCGCTACGTAAAACTAGCAGCGCTATACAAGAACATGCTATTAATATTAGAATAATGATATTCTTCCCGGGAGTGTGCGTGCATATCTGTGACTGGGCAGGCTTACAGCCACATCTGCAGATTCCAACATTTCACAAAGCACAAAATATATACAGCCCGAGAAAGGGTACGTCCGCGGCTCGGACATGCAAAACATCTGGACATATGCAGGGACCTAATCAAAGTTATCATATAAACAGACCCCATTAAAAGCTGTGGGGTTATTTGATTAACAATATGAAGCTATCCTTTGCATCAAGAAAATCTATCTATCTCTGCAAGGCATTACATACATACATACAGTTGTGTGAAAAAGAAAGTACACCCTCTTTGAATTCCATGGTTTTACATATCAGGGCATAATAACAATCATCTGTTCCTTAGCAGGTCTAAAAATTAGGTAAGTGCAACCTCAGATGAACGACAACACATGACATATTACACTGTGTCATGATTTAACAAAAATAAACACACACACACACACACACACACACACACACACACTATGCAGAGCAATGTATATCCATACCATGCAGAGCAATATATCTATCTTGATTTCATATGATATACCATCACATTTCTTCCAACTGGACTTAAGCGCGTCACAATTACAGTATGGTGGCGCGGTATGCAGCACATGGGATTTTTGTTAAGCCATCCCCTCCCCGCAGAGCTTACAATCTATCTCCCTGTGCCTCAGGCACGTAAAAATATAAAGTGACTGCCCAAGGACACAAGGACTGGACATTGAACCCGGCTCCCTGATTCAATGTCATTGATTTAGAGGCTCTCCCCCATAACAAGCAGAGCAATACACCTATACCATACAGAGCTGGGCATATAACACATTGCTGGACAGGCTGGCAGGGAGGGGAGGGGGGGGGTTCTGCTTTACTGCAGAATACACAGTTTCAAATAATCATAACACTTACTAGCTGCAAACTGCAATGTACAATGTACAATGACAACTGCACGGTCAGCACTACCAGGGATTCAGGGTCACTGGAACCTACACACAGTGCAGTGCAGACACTCAGATCACAGCTGCGGCTTTATAGGAGAGTCAGGCAAATACCCAAAGAACAGACATCAAGTTCAAGTACAAACTGCATGTCCCAAACTCTCCTGGTAAAGGGTGTCCTAGCCTGCTGTGTACCTGCAATTCTCCTGCCCATATACACATACCAAATCTTAGCTGAGGAATCCTGCAGTGTATGTGTTCCTACCCCCCCTGCCTGTCTGTGTGAGGGGTAAGTGGGTGTGTGCATTTACATGGGCTTTTCCTGTGGACTTTGCATTAGTGGGATATTTTTCTGTGTGCGATTGATTTATAGCTTGTGTAACACTATGACGTGTCTTATATTTGGGGTGCACTGAGGGGGGATCCTGTTGCTTCGGGGGTACCCTGATCTCTCACCCATTCTGCAGCTGTTTTCTAGTCTCTCCAGGTGTCTCTGCTCCTGTTCGCCTCTCTCTGGTGAGACTCTGCTCTGGGACTGAGCCTCTTACATACCCCAGGGAGGACAGGGGGAGGGACAGGCCAATGGGAGGAGTAGGAGACCTTGGAGGGGAGCAGAGTGTAGTCTGTATTTGGGTGAGTGAGACATGACACACAGCACTTCTTGTGCTCATTTAAATAAACAGCAACAGCTTTATCTCCATGTATGCAATGTATGCCTGATTTATTTCTGTATGTAGGGCATGTTTAATATGTGAATGCTACAAAATAATCAGCACGTGGTCACTGTTATGTATATATTACAAAATAAACAGCATGTGTTCCCTGTTAATATGTATATATTACAAAATAAGCAGCACGTGGTCACTGTTAATATGTATATATTACAAAATAAACAGCACGTGGTCACTGTTAATATGTATATATTACAAAATAAACAGCACGTGGTCACTGTTAATATGTAATAATTACAAAATAAACAGCACGTGGTCACTGTTAATATGTATATATTACAAAATAAGCAGCACGTGGTCACTGTTAATATGTATATATTACAAAATAAACAGCACGTGGTCACTGTTAATATTTATATATTACAAAATAAGCAGCACGTGGTCACTGTTAATATGTATATATTACAAAATAAGCAGCACGTGGTCACTGTTAATATGTATATATTACAAAATAAGCAGCACGTGGTCACTGTTAATATGTATATATATGTAGCCCTCTGACCTAGACGGGTCTACTGGTGCTGGCTTTACCTGCTGGCTCACAGAGATCTGAGCCTCCGCCACTGGGAGCCTGGGGCAACAATATAATAACTGGCAGCGCCTCCACTTGCCCAGGATCCCCAATGTGTGAGATTCCCCTGAACAATAACAATAGCTCACAGATATAATGTTAACCTTTACTGCATGTGTTATACACAGGAACATTGATAACCTTTGGATACCTGTGGCCCCTGCCACACTTCACTGTACAGCAGTTATCCCACCACCGTGTATGTCCCACACCATGTCCAACGCACCCGACCAGTCCCTTGGTCACTTAACCCCTGAGTGTCCCCAAGGAACCCACCCCCAAGGCGGAATCAGCGCCTGTAAGGTACCGGTATGTTGGAAATACCTGCCAGGCGCTTCAGCACCCGCTCGCTGACACTTCAAAAAGGATCCACTGATCCAGCGCAGTCTATCACGATGAGTTTCCACCGCAGGGGATGTCTCCAACGTGCTCTGACTCTGTAGCGTAGTCTGATCTCCAACTACAAGTAACAGGATTCTCAGTGCAGTACTGTGTCCCTGACTGATACTATGCACTAACCAGGCAAGGTCCCTATCTAAGAGCTGTTCCCTGCAGCAGCCACAAACTAGTGGTGTCTCGAACTGCTTGGCCGGGTCACCGCAACTCGGGCTCCATTGCGCATGCGCGAGCTCTAAAGATGGCGGCGCCCTAGACCACACAGCGCCGGGAGCCCCCGGCGACACAGCCGCCCCTCCTGCAACCTCGCAGCGCTCACCGGAGGTAGAAACGGGGACCAGGCTACATCCTCCCCCTGGTGAGAAATCCAACGGCCCCGCTTAGGAACGTTACCAAGGGCACACATTTTACACAATAAAAATGCATATATATGAATACAACTTATCACTTGTATCAGCTCTACATAAGATTATACATTTCACTGAACATTCCGATAACGGATTTCACTTTACTGCGAGCCCACTACTGAGCCTCATAATGGGGTGCCCCAAATTGATCATAAGTCATCCTCATGGGAGGTTGACCAACTCTTTGGCTCCTGCGAAGCTGCTCTTCGGTCACTCCCTCTGGAGAGTGACTAGCATTGCGGCTCAGTCTCTTCCCTTGAGGGGATCAATGTCTCAACATAGTCTCTTTGAGGCACAAAGCATGGGCCCTGTGGATCTAAAGGCTGACTCACTGGAGTCACCCTATTTGGCGTTGGACCATAGGGCCCTTTACCCGTAGCTCCTTCGAGAGATGCCCCGGTGGTCGGAAGGCCCCTTTGAGAGGTTCCATCCATAGAGTCCTCAGAGGTGGTTTTATTTACAGTCTCTGGACCAACCTCTGTTGAGTTTGGTTCCCCATCTAGGGGAGTAGATACTATTTCGGGTTCTTCATCTCCTACTTGGGATATAGGGAGTAGATGGTTTCGATGCCATACCTTTACCCGGCTGTCGATGTCTTTGATACGATAAACAGGGAGGCCAGGCATCTGTGATTCAACCTCATACACCCCATCTCTCCAACGTTCGGCCAGTTTATGCTTCCCAGGAATCCCTAGATTACGAA
This sequence comes from Ascaphus truei, assembly GCA_036426205.1. Lineage (NCBI taxonomy): Eukaryota > Metazoa > Chordata > Amphibia > Anura > Ascaphidae > Ascaphus > Ascaphus truei. The sequence continues at coordinate 23,414 of WSYH01000355.1, forward strand.
GGAGGACAGCATCTCCAGGACGAATTTCCTTATGGCGAACTTTATGGTTGTAGCGCCGTTTGTTGCTAGCATTTAATTGAGCTGAAGCTTTCTCTGCCAATTTATATGCCTGCTGCAAACTGTCCTGTAGCCGTTGTACATACTTGAAATGCCTCCTGTTGGATACCCCATCGGTAGATATCCGCAGATGTATATCCACTGGTAGCCGAGCTTCTCGTCCGAACATCAGGAAGTAAGGAGTATACCCGGTGGATTCGTGACGGGTGCAATTGTAGGCATGCACCAAGGACTCTTCTGCGAGCCCTTCAGGGTGTCAAGCATGTCGAGCAGGGTTCGGTTGAACCGTTCAGGCAGAGCATCCCCTTCTGGGTGGTAAGGAGTCGTTCGGGACTTAGTGATACTCAGCAACTTAAGCAGCTCCCGTATGAGATTGCTTTCAAAGTCCCGCCCTTGGTCCGATTAGGCAATCCGTAATGAAGGAAATACTTCTTCCATAAGACTTTAGCTACAGTAACAGCCCTTTGATCTTTGGTAGGGAAAGCTTGCGCATATCGAGTGTAGTGGTCCGTGATCACCAGTACATTGCCGATGCCTCGAGTGTCTGGCTCGATACAGGGAAAGTCCATGCACATAAGATCCATGGGCTCGGAGCTTTTCAAGTGGGCCATTGGCGCAGCCCTGGTGGGTAGTGTCTTTCTTTGTATGCAACGGGTACACCGCCTACTGTGCTGTTCCACTGACTCCCTCATCCTTGGCCAGAAAAATTGATCGAGTGGAGACCTTCGCAGTTTCATGCTCTCGGCCGACTGCAAGGGCAGATGTTTTAAGTGCTGGTCATAGAAAGGCCGGTAGATGATTGTCACCTGGGATCCGGTATCCAGCAAGGCCGAGGAATATATGCTTTCCACTACGACTATTATAAGGGCAGCTGGCACCACCCTACTGTAGGCGTCTTGTTGAAGTATTTCCTCTGGAATGGGTTCTGGAACGCTCTCCGGAATGGTGGAGAGCGATTCCATTGTGTTACGCTGTGCTCACCACGGACAAGGAGGGACCCCGAAACTGAGGTGAGATGGGTAACAAACTGCACCCACAGCTACGGGGACACGCCTGGAAAGTGGAAAATAGGCGTCTGGAACCGTCTGGGAGTATAAGATAAAGTAAGATACTCGCCAGACGAGAAGGGAGATTCCAGAAGATAGGTGGTACCGAGAGCCTGGGGTCCAGAGCCGGGAGGTAGGTCGGAATCCGCAAACCGAGGTGAAGGGGTCGGGGAGTCCAGGAGGTCAGAATACAAACCAAGGGTAGAAGACCAGAGCGGATCCATAGCCAGGCCGGTTCGGTACGCAAGGGATCACTAAGGAGACAAAGAGACAGGAACTGAGGCAGGCACGACCGTGGTTAACACAGGTCATACAAAGCTATGCTCAGCCAAAGAATGAATGGCTGAGCAAGGTATAAGTAGAAGGAAGGACCAATAGGGAGAGGGGGAGTAACGAGGGGGCGGCCCCAGGGAAGATAGGGATTGGTAGGGAGACTTACCACAGCTGTGCTAGATGTGCAGCTTGTGAGCGGTGCACGCGCATCAGACGTGTGCGCCGCGCGGGAGAGGCACGCGCGGCCTCAGCTGGGGGCGGGAGCTCCCCGAGGGAGGACGTAAAAGTCCTCGGCTGTGCGCGCGCATGCATGAGATCAGTAGCCGCCGCGGGAAGCGGAGGTGAAGGCAGATCCCGCCCGCGGCGGCGAGAAGACAGAGCTGGAGCGGGGGTAAGTGAAGTCGCGGGGGGAACCCCTTTAGAGAGAGGAGTTCCCCCGGACCTTACACATTGCCTGTACGATGAAGGATGAGGCTCCAGTGTGGGGTCTTTTTGGTTTTGAACAGTCCTGTGCGAAATGACCGGGTCGACCACAATTGTAGCAGCGTACAGCGTGGTTGGCGTCAGGGTCAGGATAAGGTCTTCTAAGCACCCTGGATGCATAGAAAGGCACCTCTGATGGAGGAGTGTTCTTGGATAGTTCTGCCTCCGTGGGTTTTTGAATCGATGTCCCCTTTGTCTCTTTCGTGTGGTGCTCCTTTTGAGGTAGTCGTATGTCTCTCCCCCTTTGGAGAGTCGCAAGACGTTATGGAAGGATGAGCCCACAAGGTGATCTCTTGACCTTGTACTCTATCCATTAGATCTTCAAAAGAAAGTGGAGATTCTGGAGAAAGGGTGCAACTTGTACATATAGCAACCGGGTGCATAGGCAATGTGCCCTGCAGAAGTTGCTGTATTCGAAGACAATTAGCCTCTGACACAGGGACGATCTATTTTTTCACTAGAGTCCATAGGGCCAACTGGATCCGGCGGAGAAACTGCGACACAACTTCTCTATGACCCGTCTGCTTTACGGCGTCCGAGCAGGACCACTCAAGGAGCACTTGCATCGCATGGCGCTTCCATTCTTCGAACTCGGCTTCTCCTAAGGGTGTAGGCCGAGTTCCCGAGAAAGCCTTTAGTTTGCGGTACTGGTATGATTGAGAGGACTGTTAGGGCTTCTACCAGTTGTGGCAGGGTCACCCCCAATGCTGAGTTCCCTGGGGACAGGGGTTGATGCGATTCTGGCCTTGGGCTAGGGGTGGGCCACTGACTGGGCTGGTGCTCTCTGGGGGTGTAAGATGGTTGCAATGGCTGGGTTAGAAGGGGTGCCTCCAGAGGGGTCCCCGGACTGAAAATCACCCTGGGCAGGAGGGGATCGGAATAGAGTAATGAGCACCCCATGAGCAAAGCGTCATACTGTAGTGCCGACGATTATTCTAAAACAAACCTGGGGCAATCTCCAAAAAGACCCAGGTACTTGCTGGGTATATGCTGCAACATTTCACACATTTCTGCAGACAGACTAATGGCCCATCGGATTAACAGCGGGGGTCCCTGGCAGTCCCATTCAAACTGAATGGGACTGCCAAGAACCCCTGCTGTGTTAATCCAATGGCCCATTAGCCTCTGTAGAAATGTCACTGAAATGTACCCAGCATGTACCTGGCTAGTTTAAGGCAAGGTTTAGAATACTCGTTGGCTCGTCTGTACTTCCCGGGAGTGTAGGAGGGACGCGGGATTCTCGCTTGATAGGGCACTTTGGAAGAGAGTGTTGGACTGGACGTCGGTATGGGCAATGACAGTTCTGGAAAGATGACCGGGCAGCCCGGGGGCAGAGCTCCCGGACAGTGTAGGGCTCTGGGCGTATCGTTCTCATGTACCTCATGGCTGGTCGCAAAACAAGAAAAAACACAAAAGCGCACCAAGATGAGAGATAGATATTGTATTAGCAACAAATAATAAAATTAGTAACTTACATATAAAATTTCTTTAATAATCCCCGATCTGGTGTCTATCACAGGAGTAGGGCATCACATAGGAAGTATGAAGGGTAATCTCAGTTCTGAGAGATCAGCTCTTTTGGGAAACCCTGAGCCCCCACAAAATATATATATATGTATATGTGTTCAAAATGGAGAGTGCTATTGAGCGGGCATATGTATACACACAGACGACAGCGAAGCCCAATGCCTTACATCCAACATGACAGAATACACAGTATATGCTGGATAAAGACCCACTGTGGTCTTTCTCCTCCTTAAAGAGGTAAATGAGAATTTAATCCTAATAGAGGTATATTAGTATTTATTAGGGTAGTGTTAGGACTGTGCGAACAGGTTAGTCTGCTGCGTGGCTCGCCAAGCTTACACCGCTTGGGCCAAAGCGGTTTAGTAAACTAAAATGACCATATTCAAGAGAATATAAAGTAATTTTACTGTATTTCTGTCAGTTGGATGTTAGAATGGGGTTTCTTGTCGTCTGTTGAACATATGCCACCGACTCATAGCACTCCATTTTGACTCATACATATATATATATTTGTGGGGGGTCAGGGGTTCCCAAAAAGATTACTGGGGGTCTGGTTTTTGTTAACCCATTCTCAGCTGTTCCAGCTGGTGGAGGTTAGTGCTCCTCCTTCCCAGGTTTAAGCCGCCCCTCCCACTTCCCTAGTTTGCAAGTGCCTCAATTGCTGGATAAAAGACCCACTGTGGTCTTTCTCCATCCTAATAGAGGAAATGAGAATTTTTTTAATCCTAATAGAGGTATATTAGTATTTTATCTGGTAGTGTTAGGACTTGAGAACAGGTGTCTGCCTTGACGTGGCTCGCAAGCTTACAACGCTTTGGCCGAAGGGTTAAACTAAATGACCCTACTTCAAAGAGAATATAGTATTTATGTGTATTTCTGTATGTTGGAGGTGTAGCATGGGCTTCTCGGTCGGTATGTGTTAGTTGATACACAGAGTATTATACTGTGAAGCGCGCTATGTACATTAATGGTGCGTAAAATAAAGACCCATAAATACAATAGAGACTAGAGGAGAGAGAGAGAGAGAGATGATGAGGATAGACGAGAGACACACAACACACACACACACACACACACACACACACACACACACACACACACACACACACACACACACACACACACACACACACTCTATCTTACCACCTTTTTAAAAAATAAATATAATATTAATATATATAATATATATAATATAAATATAAAAATAAAATCCTTGACCTAGACTCCCATCTCCTATCTTCCCTCCCTGTCCCATTCTTCCTCACCTTTTTAATCTTCTCTTTTCTCTTTTTGCCTCTCTGTACTGTCACACCCATTAATATTGTCATTATCCACTCCCATAGGGATGAATGGTTCATAAGATTTAGCATTACATGATTTAGCCTTGAGAAAAAAAAAAGCTTTATCTTGAGCAGTAGGTTACATCTATAATATAAAAAAAGAACAAAGAGAAGCGCAGGCACCATAGTGTTATACTTTATAAAAAATACTTAATTATAATAATAGTGATTTAGACTAGTGATTTTAATAGCTATTAGTGTTATAACTAATTATAAGTGGTGTTCATAAATCATTAAAAAAGTAACTTAAAGTTAACACAGGTGTAGTCCATCAGGTCCACTGAGGATAGTAAAAATTAGGATGGTATCCAGACCCCATATACTAATGGTTCATGCAGCTCCTTTGATGTGTATAGCCACCCACAAAGTACCTACAAAAAAAGAACAAAGAGAAGCGCAGGCACCATAGTGTCATACTGTATAAAAAATAGAGTCCATTTCATAAGACACGCGGTCCCAAGGAATCACACTAACAAGATTTAAAAAACAACAAGCATGTAAGAGAATAATCTCTAGGGGGTCGTCAGCTGGACGGGAGGGGTCCAGTGTATATACTCTGCCTGAGTAGGTTGTAGCTGTTGGAGCTCCTGACATCTAATGACATGACGTAATGAAAAGTTCAGTCCGCGCTCTGGCTCTTTAAACTTGGAGTTGTTGGTCCTTCTCAATTCTCTTGCTGCTTCTGTGTTTATGAGGTGTCTCCCCCACCTCCAAATGTGGTCTCCACCGGAACCCCGATGGTGATACCAATAACAGGACCGCGCGCTGGGGCTGTCTCTGTTCACTCTCCTGTCCTCACGTGTGGTAGCGTGGTGCAGAGTGTAGCACACTGTGCAGGAACCGGGGCCTTCAATAGGTGTCCTTAGGATGCCTGTCCGTTTTTGATAGCATAGAAACGATCGGAAATAAGCAGGAACGGTACACTTGAGTGTGTACTGGTGGTGGGTAGTAAAACCGCCAGCCACAACAGTCGCGACGCGTTTCGTTTAACAAAGTAAACTTCTTCAGGCGAAGAAGTTTACTTTGTTAAACGAAACGCGTCGCGACTGTTGTGGCTGGCGGTTTTTACTACCACCACCAGTACACACTAAGTGTACCGTTCCTGTTATTTCCGATCGTTTCTATGCTATCAAAACGGACAGGCATCCTAAGGACACCTATTGAAGGCCCCGTTCCTGACAATGTGTGCTACACTCTGCACCACGCTACCAAACGTGGAGGACAGGAGAGTGAACAGAGACAGCCCCAGCGCGCGGGTCTGATCTCTCAGAACTGAGATTACCCTTCATACTTCCTATGTGATGCCCTACTCCTGTGATAGACACCAGATCGGGGATTATTAAAGAATTTTATATGTAAGTTACTAATTTTTTATTTGTTGCTAATACAATATCTATCTCTCATCTTGGTGCGCTTTTGTGTTTTTTCTTGTTTTGCTGATATTGGTATCACCATCGGGGTTCCGGTGGAGACCACATTTGGAGGTGGGGGAGACACCTCATAAACACAGAAGCAGCAAGAGAACTGAGAGGGATCAACAATCCAAGCTTAAAGAGCCAGAGCGCGGACTGAACTTTTCATCACTCATGGGTGGTCGCCATTATTACGATGTTCAGCGTAACGTGGGGTTCCACTTCCGGCCTATTTGCTGTACGTTAGCAAAACCCGGGAGGGGCCTGAGATAGGAAAGGACTTCTAGAGGGGCGGGGGGGATGCCAGAGGGTACGTCCCCACTGCAACATGGCGGGGAGACTCGTTGAGTTCCAGGGCCCAGTCACGTACTGTTGTTTAGAAGGAGAGAGAACATTATTGGTTTGCAATTTGCACTACTGATGGGCACCCCAGGTCTGAATCTCAGCTGGCCCTTCAAATGTAGCCCCTGTTCCTCCACACCGGGAATGAACTACCAATGCTGCATTACTTACCTGTTGGCAACAGGAGGCCTGGGCCCCCACCACGGGAGCCTGGGGTGATTTGGTTCGTTTGAGCAGCGCCTCCACTGTAAGGGTTCCCAATGTGGTGGGATAGGCCCCTTACAGGAATATATAATAATGATACACACAGACAGGTATATATAACAACAACCTACTGAACGCAGACCCGGTACCCTAGTTATATAGGCCCCAACCTGATACCACCAGAGTGTCCCTAAAGTAATTGGGTGCCAGGCACCAATACCCTGATGTCCCTTCCTCCAATGTCAAGGCCCACCCAAAGTGTTGGAGATAGCGTATCCCTTGAAGTGTTGGTGCACTTAGTTGGGTACCTGCCCGGGGCTCCAGCACTGGGAAATACAGAAGAACAAAGAGGATTCGTCTGATCCAACGTTGTCGTCCGCGATGGCGTCCGCCTCCGCGGTGGGGTGAATTCGCATGGAACATATACTATCACCTTACCGTCTATAACTTGTAGCTGGTCTGGTCCAGACCGCAGGCCAGTCACCGCTGGCGTCTAACCGTGCTGTACCTGACTATATGCAGCTACTGGGAAATGGTCCCTAACTATGGGCTTCCCTATAGCAGCCACAACTACTGTGAGTCGGCTCCTAGCTGGGGCCTAAGGGGGGAGATCTGACCAAGTCCAGGGAAGCACTGCTCCCTGGACACTACCTGCTCCTCAGAGGTCCCTCTTCCGACTGGCGGGTCTCCTGAGCGTGCCTAAAGTACCAATCTCCTGCAGGGGAATTCCGTGAGCCCTATTGGCTGCTGTGGCCTGTGTCCTAGTCCCAGAGGCTATGGGAGTTGTAGTTCACCTGTGGAGCTATGGGGGTAATGGCCGTGCTTCTTATGCACTGCGCATGTACCGCGTGTAGCAAGATGGCCGCTGCAACTCTAGTTGTCTCCGCGCATGGCGGAGCAGCCACTTTTCAGCGTGACACTCGGCAAGATGGCGACGCCCTCGGCGGATCACGGGCTACGTCCTCGGTCTCGTGACGCGGGACGTCTGGCAAAACAAGAAAAAACACAAAAGCGCACCAAGATGAGAGATAGATATTGTATTAGCAACAAATAATAAAATTAGTAACTTACATATAAAATTTCTTTAATAATCCCCGATCTGGTGTCTATCACAGGAGTAGGGCATCACATAGGAAGTATGAAGGGTAATCTCAGTTCTGAGAGATCAGACCCGCGCGCTGGGGCTGTCTCTGTTCACTCTCCTGTCCTCCACGTGTGGTAGCGTGGTGCAGAGTGTAGCACACATGTGCAGGAACCGGGGCCTTCAATAGGTGTCCTTAGGATGCCTGTCCGTTTTTGATAGCATAGAAACGATCGGAAATAAGCAGGAACGGTACACTTGAGTGTGTACTGGTGGTGGGTAGTAAAACCGCCAGCCACAACAGTCGCGACGCGTTTCGTTTAACAAAGTAAACTTCTTCAGGCGATATCTGGGACACCTGTTTAGGGGTCCTTTATAGGTCTAATTCTGTGCGTCATTGGTTAATACCTAATGGCTGCATGGCCAATCAGGCTCATATACTGATAGGGGCGGGCCACAATAGGAAGACCTCCCTGTTAGTGCATTTAATCCAGTAATGAATTACACTAATTGAGTATATATATATAAGTGTAAATAGAAAGGTAAACAGACCTTAAAGGGGAGCCAAAATCATGTGTCCCAAATAGTCAAGTGCAATAAAATATGCATAGTAGTAGCATAAAAAACAAAGTATATGTGCATACTGGATAACAACATTAATAACATTAGATGACATATAAATAACTTTTAAAATATGGGAAATAGAACAAATGGAAAGGAAGGTGGGGAGAAGAGAAGAAAAAAAGAAAAAGAGGGGGAAAAAAAAAAAATAAAAAAAAAAAAGGCTTATAAAATGAATAAAAACCACTGTAATGATAAAGTAGCTAAAAAAATCAGATAAAAAACAGATAAAAAAGGTATTAGACCAATGTTTGTATCAAATTGCAGTATGCATGGTTTCACCTCAAAAAAGGGGTTAATTCCACATAGTCGTTCAAGCCCCCCGGGTACTTGGATTGGAGGGTAAATATCCAGAATTGCTCCCTTTTTGCAATCTGAAGATCTATGTTACCAGCCCGTACATTAGTTGTTATATGTTCGATGCCCATATATTTAACCCCTATAGTGCTACACTGATGGACATCCTTAAAGTGGTAAACAAAAGTGTGTTTCCACTGGAAAGACACTAGTTCAACCATTGGAGAATCCAGTGACTAATGGCTCTCTTATCACATTGCCCACTTCAGATTCCAGTGAAACAGACCATAAAAATAATAAAAGGAAGAATGAGAAACACGCACCATATTTCGTAACAAAATTTAATAGTTCTCATAGAAAGATCAAATATATTTTGAACAAATACTGGTACATTTTGCAGATGGATCCAATCTTGGCAAAAACTTTACCAGAAAGACCAATGATTGTGTTCACAAAATCCGACAATCTAAAAAGTATCTTGGCCCCTAGTCTCCTCAAAGGCAGTGATTCAAACAAAAAGAAAGATCTTAGGGAGATGTTAGGCATTAAAGGTAACCACAGATGCAATAGGTGCAAAATCTGTCCACGAATGCTTACTCAGGATTACTTTAAATCTAAAGCGACAGATATTAGATATGAAATTAATAGCTACATCGATTGCGTAACCACTTATGTCATTTATATCCTGCAATGTGGATGTGGTTTACAGTATGTGGGCCGTACTAAACGTCAGCTCAAAATTAGAGTGATGGAGCACCTCAGAAATATCACTAATATTCCCAAGCTACTGGCATCTAATAAACCATTGACACATCTGTTGTCACACTTTAAGGATGTCCATCAGTGTAGCACTATAGGGGTTAAATATATTATCTATCTCTCATCTTGGTGCGCTTTTGTGTTTTTTCTTGTTTTGCTGATATTGGTATCACCATCGGGGTTCCGGTGGAGACCACATTTGGAGGTGGGGGAGACACCTCATAAACACAGAAGCAGCAAGAGAACTGAGAGGGATCAACAATCCAAGCTTAAAGAGCCAGAGCGCGGACTGAACTTTTCATCACTCATGGCTGGTCGCCATTATTACGATGTTTCAGCGTAACGTGGGGTTCCACTTCCGGCCTATTTGCTGTACGTTAGCAAAACCCGGGAGGGGCCTGAGATAGGAAAGGACTTCTAGAGGGGCGGGGGGGATGCCAGAGGGTACGTCCCCCACTGCAACATGGCGGGGAGACTCGTTGAGTTCCAGGGCCCAGTCACGTACCTGTTGTTTAGAAGGGGAGAACATTATTGGTTTGCAATTTGCACTACTGATTCGGGCACCCCAGGTCTGAATCTCAGCTGCGCCTTCAAATGTAGCCCCTGTTCCTCCACACCCGGGAATGAACTACCAATGCTGCTATTACCTGTTGGCAACCAGGAGGCCTGGGCCTCCACCACTGGGAGCCTGGGGTGATTCTGGTTCGTCTTGATGCAGCGCCTCCACCTGTAAGGGTTCCCAATGTGGTGGGATAGGCCCCTTACAGGAATAATAATAATGATACACACAGACAGGTATATATAACAACAACCTTTACTGAACGCAGACCCCGGTACCCTAGTTATATAGGCCCCAACCTGATACCACCAGAGTGTCCCTAAAGTACATTGGGTGCCAGGCACCAATACCCTGATGTCCCTTCCTCCCAATGTCAAGGCCCACCCAAAGTGTTGGAGATAGCGCTATCCCTTGAAGTGTTGGTGCACTTAGTTGGGTACCTGCCCGGGGCTCCAGCACCTGGGAAATACAGAAGAACAAAGAGGATTCGTCTGATCCAACGTTGTCGTCCGCGATGGCGTCCGCCTCCGCGTGGGGTGAATTCCGGCATGGATAATATCACCTTACCGTCTATAACTTGTAGCTGGTCTGGTCCCAGACCGCAGGCCAGTCACCGCGTGGCGTCTAACCGGTGCTGTACCTGACTATATGCAGCTACTGGGAAATGGTCCCTAACTATGGGCTTTCCCTATAGCAGCCACAACCTACTGTGAGTCGGCTCCTAGCTGGGGCCTAAGGGGGGAGATCTGACCAAGTCCAGGGAAGCACTGCTCCCTGGACACTACCTGCTCCTCAGAGGTCCCTCTTCCGACTGGCGTGGTCCTCCTGAGCGTGCCTAAAGTACCAATCTCCTGCAGGGGAATTCCGTGAGCCCTATTGGCTGCTGTGGCCTGTGTCCCTAGTCCCAGAGGCTCATGGGAGTTGTAGTTCACCTGTGGAGCTATGGGGGTAATGGCCGCTGCTTCTTATGCACTGCGCATGTACCGCGTGTAGCAAGATGGCCGCTGCAACTCTAGATGTCTTCCGCGCATGCGCGAGCAGCCACTTTTCATGCGTGACACTCGGCAAGATGGCGACGCCCTCGGCGGATCACCGGCTACCCGCTCGCCCGGAGGTGACATAAATTGTTAGTCCAAATAAAAAAGGTATCGCCTAATACTAAAGTAAGTGTGTGTGTGTGTGTGTGTGTGTGTGTGTGTGTGTGTGTGTAGATAGATAGATAATTCTTTGACACAGTAATAATTACAAATATCCTTGGGGTGTCAGGAATCCTTTGTAATTTATCACTGATCGTACTGCTGAGTATCACTGACTGAAGAGTCACTCATATATCAGTACTGAGTATCACTGACTGAAGGGCAGTCACTCATATCAGTAATTGAGTATCACTGACTGAAGGGCACACTTACTCATATATCAGTACTGAGTATCACTGGCTGGAGGCTAGTATTTCATATTGAGTATGACCCATCAGCACAGTCTCACTCCTTATTGCAAAGTCTTTCTCATTACCCTCAGGTTTCCCCCTCAGTAATGGCTGCCACTCAGCTCTGAGCCCCTCACTCCCTCACTGAATGACCCACTGGTTGGCTCCCTCCCGCCATGCTGCGCTTGGCATAAACTGCAGACATGGCCGGGGAGCGCCCCCTCACCGCCAACCACAAGATGGCGGCCGCCCGGAAGTGCTCTATGTTTCCGGCTCCCAGGCCCAGCAGTGTCATTGTTGCCGACGCCATGATGCTGGGGAGCGGGATGAAGATGTGGGCCGGAGGTCCTGCGCCTGGAGAGCTCTATTCCTTCCCCGGGGAGCGCAGCAGGACCGGGGAGGGACCAATCAAGCGAACCACGTGAGTATCCGGGGCCTGTTGTAGGCATGGGGGGGGCTGTGGCCCCCGAGAGCAGAATCCCAGGGGCCTGAGAGATAAGCGTGGAGCCCCCTGGAGCAGGATCTCAGGGGCCTGAGAGAGATAGGGGGTTCCCCTGGGGATGTGCCCCCCTGGAGCAGGATCCCGGGGGTCTGAGAGAGATAAGAGGGGGTTCCCCTAGGGATGTGGGGCCCCCATGGGTTGGGGCCCTGGGGATGTGGGGCCCCGGCAATGTGGCCCCCCGGGGGTGGGAGTAGTCCAGAATCTGCAGTTCACCCCCGGGTGGCGAGGAGGGGTCCGGCCTGGCAGAGCTGTTTCATTATGGGGAAGGAGCCAGCAGCAGCTTTTCCTTTCACTTCCAGGTCTGTGTTTTGAAGGGTGGGGTGATGCAGCCACCCCCGGTGCGAAGCGTGATCACAGGCTTGTCAGGTGTCCCCCCTCTCTCTGGGAGATCCTCAGAGGCATCCTGACATTCCTCTAGTGTCATATAGGAGTGGACTGTCCTGATCTCTGGGATGTGTGCCCTGGGGGAGATGTCATTAGATATCGTCTTCTACAATCTGTGAGATTTGTGAGTTCTGGCCCAAAACCTGGCTTGTTAATGGGAACTTCTTGCTTTTTGTCAGAGAGATGGCAGTCTAAAGAACCAAAAATTGTCGAGACTTGCAGGAAATCTCCCCCCCCCCCCAGCATATGATGATCTATATATCCGCAGCTCGTGCAGCGTGCGTTTTTCCGTCCTTGGCTTGGTGACCGTGTTATACATATTTCGTCATATGTAATGATGTTAATGCTGCCCTGTCGTCCTCTCCGCACAGGAATCCTATTGTGACCGGAACCTCTGTGCTGGGTGTGAAGTTTGATGGGGGGGTGATCATCGCCGCTGACATGCTGGGATCCTACGGGTCTCTTGCCCGATTCCGTAACATCTCCAGGATCATGAAAGTGAATTCCTGCACCATGCTGGGAGCATCAGGGGACTATGCAGATTACCAGTACGTCAAGCAGATCATCGATCAGATGGTGTAAGTGTCTTCTCAACCTCTAACTGTAAATTAGGTTTTTAGTTAAACCACTCTCTGTACACGAAATGCATCTATACATGTCCCTGGTCCCACTAAATAATTTCTCTAAAGGAAAACTCCTCTAATTTAACAATTGAATTGTTTGTACAGGACAGTTACTCACCTTAATGGAAAAATAGAAAAATCCTGATTAATGTAAATCTACTCTGTTGTAGGATTGATGAGGAGTTGGTGGGAGATGGTCACAATTACAGCCCAAAGGCCATACATTCATGGCTGACCCGAGTCATGTACAACCGCAGGAGCAAGATGAACCCTCTATGGAACACCTTCATCTTGGGGGGCTTCTATAATGGAGAGAGGTAGGTCCCTAATATTTGTATCCCCTAACTAATGAGCCTGAAATAATATGTACTGCTTGTTTCCACAGCATTATCCCTGTTACCTTTTATCTAGTAACTACCGCCCTGAAATGTTTAACATGGTGAATTGAGGTATGAGAACAGATCAGGGTCAATGTCTTTTCCTCACTGCAGTTCTAGGTGAGCAGAGCTCATCTCTCGTGCTGCATGGCGACTGTTGGGGATATATGATCTTTTAAGTTGGGGCTATTGTAAGGGGACAGATGGTGACTGAAGAGATGTCGAGCTTTGTCCCTCTTAGGCTTGGTCCCCACTGGCTACTGCAGCGCTCGCTATGGCGGGCGCTGTTGGACAAGAGCCGCCCCTCAATGCGGCCGCGCCCGCAGCGCTGAGCCGACAGTTTTTCCAGGAGTCGGGAAAATTGAGATTTGACCTAGCGACGGAGTGATAGGCCACGTCCCCCGGTGGTACAGCCAATGAGGGCAAACCTGCCGGGTGACGTCATGGCCGCGCCCCCTGTCACTTCTCGGTCACGGCCCCACCCCCACCCCCGTCTCCAAGCAGCTCTCTGCAAACCGGGGAGCTCGGCTGGGCGTGTGTGCAGCGCAGGCAGCGGGGCTGGAGCCTTAGTGATGACTGCGAGGCCCTTCTAGTTTGTCCCTCACCCCACAGGCAGACATGGCGAGTCAGAAGGGACATATAGCTCCATACAGATTTGTTCCTTTCCAGGCAATGACCTGATCTCTCGTACTTGTACCCTGTAATGTCGTATTGATTTTCTCTCCATCATATCAACATCACTGATTATTATTATTATTTGTGTAGTTTGTGATATTAATTTGAATTTCTGTATAGTTTCCTTGGATACGTGGACAAGTTGGGCGTGGCATATGAGGCACCTACTGTTGCCACGGGCTTCGGAGCATACCTGGCCCAGGTAAGCATAAGACTTGATGTGAAACGTATTCTCTCTAGGTCAGCAGAGAATCACTTGGGGCTCCATGCAAAAATAAATAAATGTTATTTTAACTGACACCGTTTTTATTTATTTATTTATTTTAAGTGTTGAGACTGCAAAGATCTAGGCATGTTTGGTGCTGGACAAATATAGATCCATCATAGGTTCTGAAAGGGTTCTTCCTGGGACTTGCTATAGATACAAAGAGACCTGTAATGTCTGAAAAGCTCAATACACCCTTGCATTTTATTAATTACTTTTTAGTTAATCTAGAAATCTGTTGCACATCCTACAGCAAATCAAGCGTTTGGAGCAAACAAACTAATGTTGGTCTCGTCAATTAGAGGTACCAGTAAATCTGTCCTAAAAGTCAGACCCGGGCTCAAATGCTTTCAGTGTGCAGTCCAAGTGAATGCTTTATCTTTCCCGTGCAGCCACTGATGAGAGAGGTGGTAGAGAATAAGCCCAGTTTAACCAAGGACGAGGCCCGGCATCTGGTGGAGCGCTGCATGAAGGTGCTATATTACAGAGACGCACGCTCCTACAACAGAGTGAGTGTCTCGCGCACAATTCACCTTCTTTCCGACAGTTACTGTGAGACCAGCCTTACATTGATAAAGCTTTGTACGGGGGTAACACCGTTATTTGCTCTTACAGTATGAGATTGCTACGATAACGGAGAGCGGAGTGGAGATTGAAGGGCCTCTGTCTTCAGAAACAAACTGGGATATCGCTCACCTTATCACGTAAGTAGTGTTTTAAGGAGGGCAGTTTATTAACCGCTTTCCTACATGGTGAATATTTGTTCCTATTTTCTGCAAGCCCTTAATTTCGGTTCTCTCTTGCAGTGGGTTTGAATAAAATCTGAAGAACTGACGATTCTACTCGTTCTGACAAATCTTTATTTTTTATTTTATTTTTTCCTTTGAGTTGACCGAATAAACTGGGATGTTTTTGTAAATGAAAATTAAATAATGGGACAAAAGTGGCTTCGTGTGTCTTGTTTTGGAGACAAATTTGTGTCAGTCCTATAGAGCTTAACAGGCACTAAAGTATAAGGCGTATAATATAGTGCGCATCAATTATTATTTTTGCTGTGTTAGCCAGTCGTTTCTATACTAGGGATGCGAGCGCACTGCCGTGAGCGTTTGCGCGGCAGACCAGGAAAAATACAATAAAATTGTATTTTCGCGCTGCCACGCCGCGAACCAATCACAGCGCGGCCTAACGCTGTGATGTCAGTCATGCCCCCTAACCGCACGCGTCACCTCTTGCACCCTAACAACTAAACGCGCGCTAGGCCGCGCGCCCTCATGCGCAGCAAGAACTATTAAACAAGCCTAATGGAGGAGTGTAGGACTTCTTGCCTCCTATAACCCTGTCCTTTCTCTTGCAAAACAAATATTTCTCTACCCTTATTTCGAGCCTGTTCTCCTCACACCTTTTTCAACTTCAAGATTTCGATGTCTCATCCCAGCAGCCCTTCACTCTAAAACTCCCATCCCATCTACGGTAATTGCGGAGGAAGCCATTCCCTACCTAAGGCAAGGTCCCTGGTACATGCTGCAGACCATTATGGCGTGCACTGCAGGAACAAGAACCGCCCCTCAATGGCGCCCACTAGCTGCCTTGGCGCGCAACTTGCCGCCATGATGCACGACCAGGTTTTCTGAAGACAAGAAAATTGGTGACAGTGCTGGCCACTCCTTCTCCCCCCCCCCTGCGGTTCAGCCAATGAGGGCGAACCAGCTGGGTGACGCCATGGCCGCGCCCCGCATCACTGGGTGGATGTGCTTTGTGGTGCATGCTTAGCTGGCATAGTTCAGGCTAATTCCTGCAGCAAATTGCTGAGGGTGACAGCACTTTCAGAATGTCCCTGTTACTATGTGGCTGAGGCCTTATATATCTCTCATTGCACAAACTCGCCCTGTCATGGCCTCCCATCGCTCCCTGCACATCGTGGTTTTAAGCTGTGCACAAGCCGCCAGGTGTGCGTGCAGCAGCCAACACCAGGGCCGTAGCCTAACCATCTCTCCAACCTTAGCATGGGCACCTTTTTTTGCTTCTTTAAGCAGGCCCCGAGCACTCCAATCCCGAGAACCTTCTCTCAGCCCTATATCCCTTCTCTCAGCCCTAAGCTAGCGCCCTATATCCCTGCTCTCAGCCCTGAGCTAGCGCCCTATATCCCTGCTCTCAGCCCTGAGCTAGCGCCCTATATCCCTGCTCTCAGCCCTGAGCTAGCGCCCTATATCCCTTCTCTCAGCCCTAAGCTAGCGCCCTATATCCCTGCTCTCAGCCCTAAGCTAGCGCCCTATATCCCTTCTCTCAGCCCTAAGCTAGCGCCCTATATCCCTTCTCTCAGCCATAAAAAAGAGGCCCTATAATCCCTTCTTCAGCACTAAGCTAGGCCCTATATCCCTTCTCTCAGCCCTAAGCTAGCGCCCTATATCCCTGCTCTCAGCCCTAAGCTAGCGCCCTATATCCCTTCTCTCAGCCCTAAGCTAGCGCCCTATATCCCTTCTCTCAGCCCTAAGCTAGCGCCCTATATCCCTTCTCTCACTTGCATCCAAACCACTGGAACAAATCGCACACAGGTGCTGGTTAGACCTCACACCAATGCCCTCCTGGATACTCTGCAATCTAAATTCCAGCCAAATCATTCCACGAAGACGGTTCTCTGTAAAATGGCCAAAGTCCCAAAGACAACACTCCCTAATTCTACTGGACTGGTCAGTTCCCTTTGACAAAGATTACCAGTGAAAATAATCCTTTAGCTCCTTAAAAATTGAGACCGGTATCTTTGTTCCAATAATCGTTTATTCTACAGACAGGAAGCATATTCCAAGCATACAGTCAGTGGGCACTAATCAGATTGATATTTCTTAGTTCGGTTCTCTCTCTAAGCAAAACATTTATACCCTTTTTTAGTTGTATTCAGCTATACGTGGCAGTTACTGTTTATCATGATCAACCAGATTATACATATCAATTAATATTAAGACAGTAAGAAAACATATTTGTCTTTAGCGGTTATCTGTTAGACATTAACGTTGGAACAATATTTCCCTATATTTTTGTCTCCAGACATAATTTCTCTTATTCCAGACTGATTTAACTGTTCTTTGTATCTATAGGATTAGGAACATCGTTAATCTCAAAAGGCCAATCTTTATTGTCCTACCAATATTTCTCCCTTCCAAATATACCTTTTGTCAAACTGATTTAACTGTAACTCCTTTCACATCTAGCAACTATAAAGGGAAAAGAATCCCAATTTAGTAGCACTCTCTCACCAGATTGGATGACTAATGTGTGATTTAAAATATATTTTAACGAACAAACGCTAAAATACAGGGCTTTAAAATAAACATTTAAATAGCGCATTGTTAATCCAGTTGGAGTGTAATAACCCCGGATTAATACATGTAGGGAAAGGGGAGGGGGGAAGTGACTCTCGCATCAGCCCATAATGCAAAATAATAGGATATAGTAACAACGGTGCAAAAGGGTGTAAGGAGTAGTTGAGAACTGGGAGACAAGAACACCCTATTGATAGCACTCGTTGTATTAGGGAGTGTTTTTTTTTATATGTTGTGTCACCAGTGTTAGTTGTTTATCCCTTTAATATTTCACCATTTATTTTATACTATATGAATAAAGTAATGCTTATCAAATAATTCATCATTACATCCCTAATACGAGTGCTGTCAATAGGGTGTTCTTGTCTCCCAGTTCTTAATAACCCCGGATAGCAGACAATGCTTGATACAGTGTTATTAGTATTGAACACTGTGCCTTGGGGTTATCTATATAAAATCAACTTCCAAGGGCAAGGGGTGAAGGAGGGCAATGTCTAAATATTGCTTCCATAGTCAACTCTATCCCGTCTGCAGGTCATATCCCTAAGGGCTGGGACCCGCTGCGTCCGGCGGCGCGGGCGGCTGCACGAGCGTTCCCCACCAGCAGGGGAATCCTCCCGAGCCGGTCCCAGTCCCCCCTCACAGCACAGCTCACTACACGCTGTGACGCGTCAGCCGCCAGGGGATTCAAGAGAATTGTAATCCCAAGCGGCGACGCGTCACGTGGTGTGGCTGTGAGCCAATGAGGAGGGGAGGCTTCGGGGAGCGGGAAGGAGAGTGTGGGGGGAAAGCAGCGTGAGTGCCTGTCTGTGTGTGTGTGTGCCTGTCTGTGTGTATGTGTGTGCCTGAGTGAGGATTTGAGGGGTTCGCAAAAATGGTCCCTTTGGATCGGAAAAAGCCCCAAGTGCCTCTCCACGCGCCGCCTGTCTGCAGTGCGGGCGCGTGGTCTGAGGCAGCGGGGCCTTAGCCTAAGACCTAGAAAACTGCCAGAGTTGTCCCAATCTTCAAAAGTGGGGACATAAACACTGTCTCAAACTGCAGGCCAATCTCTCTTCTTCCAATACTATCTAAAGTCATGGAAAAATGTGTTCACTCCTGTAGAGGGAGAAAGGGGGTGGCCCGGGATTAAAGGGGTTACACCCCATTTGGCCATCCCCTGACCTCACCCGGGAGTCAAAGGGTTAACTGGGCTAAGACCCAGAACAGTGATTTAACCCCTGTAATGACATGTACATGTGTATTCCCCTGTTTCCCCTGTTCCATTGTAATGTCTGGTTTAATCAGTGTCTGCATCACACACACACTAGAATCCATCCGGGAGCACAAGGGTTAATAGTCCTTTAATGATTATAGCTCTTTGTGTAATTTTCCCGCCTTTTCAGGCACCATTTTGCAGGTCCCCATTGGCCGCCATTAGGGCTCAATGCATTCTAATGGAGAATCTTGTTGTTTTAGTCCTGTTTCCTGTAAAGACCAGCAGGTGGCGTCCGAGAGGGAGAGCGGCGGTTTCCCATTGAAAGTCAATGGGCCTGTTGACTTCAATGGAGATTCCTCGAGGTAACTTTCGAAGAACAAGTTGGCTGCCGTCCAGACCGCAAACCGCAAAGCGGATACATTTTCAATAGGAGAGTTTTGATCACTTACAAGTCAAGGTCAACGTCAAGTGGCGTGGGAATAAACAGTTCTAGGGCCCCTAGGAATAAAATTCTTTTTGCCCCTAGTTCCTAGGCTTCCCCCCACTCGACCACAACCGGGTCCCCGAATCCTGGACCCCCGATAAGGGTCGAACCAGATGGAGCGGGTCGCGCCATAGGTTTTGCCGGCGGCGGCAGAAACGGCTCAGAAAAATGACTAAGTGGAAAAGGCTGAAATTTGGTACTCCATATCTCCGGTTCCGGAGGGCCCAGCGGATCAAGGTTTGGGGTATCTGCAGTCACTGCTCCGGCATCACTGCAGAACCATCCTTGACCCTCCTGGACCAACCCGACGGAGTATGGACCCCCTTGAAAGTTCGGGACTTTTCCCATAGACTTCAATGGCGGAGAAACCCCATTGACTTCAATGGCGGCAATTTACCATTGAAAGTCTATGGCAGAGAAGCCCGTTGTTTTCAATGGGGATTTAGTGAAAAGCTGAGATTTCTTTTTTTAGCGGAGATTTTTGTATTAAAGTGAAAAATGATTTAATGTGCATTTGTCTATCTCCGGTTCCGAAGGTCGTAGCAAGTCGCTTTTTGGACCATATGGTGTCCCAGTTCTGGCAATGAGAACTGGGAAGTTTGGACCTGCTAGACCCAACGGAACCGGTTATTTTAATACGTTTATGTTTTATGTTTAATACTGTGTCCCAAGGTATGGACAAAGACCCAGAGGAAATTCTTTTGCATACCAGGATAGCAGATGGCCCTAGAGGCGACCCAATGTCTAGGACTTAAGTATTGTTCAAAGGGTTTTGTCACCCTCCCTGTTTATTTGAGGGCGGAGAAGGCTCAAACCAGAGCCGTTTTTAAGTGTCCCATTTAACACCTTCCAACAAAGGTTTTCCTGCCAGAGATCCAAATGGGTAGACTGGCTGGCATTCCATTTGCATATGTGGGGCTACAGAAATGAGACCCCAGAGTTCTACTGCGCCTGTGCCAGCTAGCAGGGGGGCATGTATTAAAATGTGTTCCCACATTAAAGATTGGCTGGAGGTAATTGAAAACCAATCACAGGTACTTAATGTTAAGGATAGAGGGACAAAAGGTTTATAAACTGCTGTCCACCCTATATCCTTTGTCTTCGTTTGCTGATATGGTAACCTGATATCACCTGAATGATTACCTGATTGCTGAGAGAAATGCTACATCAAACTTCTCATTCCCCAACCCCTAAGTAAGTGTACTTCTTGTCTGTTACTGTATTATTCGTGTGTTCACCTATCCAAAGGAATAAAATCACTTTATTATATCTGTGACGATAGTGAGGGTTTGGCCTGGGATTAACGGGGTTACTCCCCAAGGGCTCCCCTCTAACCTCGCCAGGGAGACAAGGGGTTAACTGGGCTGAGGTCCAGAAATGTGATTTAACCCTTGTTATAACATGAAAATGCTTATTCCCCTGTGTAAAATGTATTGTTGCTGAGTCAGTGTCTGCATAACCCACCCACTGGGACTTAAGGGGTTAATCTTATATGCAGTGCTGAATAAACAGTTACCTGAAAACTGGTAATTTGGTAACGGAGTAAGCCAGGACCCTGAGCCTTGGGGTACAGCCTCCGGGTCACCCCCCAAGTACACACGTTAAAAATATAACTTTGTCATAAGAGGAACATATATTTTTGATAAAGTGACTTTTTGCAGTCTTACAATGTACAGGCCAAATGCTAACTACCTCTGCCTGCCTTTGTAATGCGTACCAGGACCAAATGGTTTGACTCATGAGTCTATTCACGTTTGATATGCAAGCTTCCTCTCTGGAAGTGCATATCCAAAAAGGAGGTGTGAATTGGCCAGTTGGATGCTAAATAGGACATCCTGCTAGAATTTAGCCTGGCTTCACAGGGGAATTGCTATGCAAGACCCAGGAAGGATCAACAGGTAATTACCTAGTTGGTTATGCGAGAAGCTACAAGCCTACTTCAAAAGGGTTTATTGATGGGGGTAGGGGTGGAGCTATCCCAAGCAGGATATCAAAATGAGTAACCTTATTAAATATAAGAATACTATGAGATGTCCTTGGCTGAACAGGCTAAGACCTACATATTTGTATTCGTGGGACTTCCCCGCCACCAACCGTTACAAACACTTAATATCTGGCCCTTAGTGGCTGCCAGATATTAATATCTCTATTAATTTTCATATTACACTGTAATGTTGGGTCTCTCTGCGAGCGTCAGGTGTGACGGACTGTATTAATATATCTCACCTGACTGTGTGTATTACGGAACGGAAGTTAGGCAATGATTTGCAGTAAATATGAAATTTTGGTTGAGTTCTGAGGAACCCCTGTTGTGATGAGCAGGAAAGGCTAGAATTTACAAGCCTGGTCATCAAAGGCTAATTTGCTAATTGCTTATGCCAATCCCAACGGACAAAAGGAATTAACCAGAGTAAGTGTAACTTTTCACACTGGACTCTGGAAGCCCAAAGTCGGCTTCAAAGGGGATTTTATTAGACGGCACGGCGCCGTAAGCTGGGATGCAAGGGTTAAAATGATATATAAGTCAGAGCCACCCTTTTATCCATGTTGTTCATGTTTTGCAAGTTCTTCAAGTGTTCAGTCTGTTCTATACCATCTTGTTTGCTGAGAGAAACGCTATGCACTGTCTTCCTGCCAGAGGTCTTTTCATGCTTTTGGGTGTCTTGATGACTATGAAGAGTGCTGTATGAACTGCCAGTCCAGCTGTGACTGCTTCATCATTTCCATTTTACGTAAGTGTCTATATTTTGCCTGTTATTTGTACATATCTGTTGTGTTCACCTTTATCAAGGAATAAATTACATTTTATCATATCTAAGTCTCGTCCCAGTTCAAACCCAGGTATATATATATTTATATATAGTTTTGGTGTAAATTACAGCCTGTCTCAAGCTACCGTGACAATATCTTAAGCCTCGTTCAGCTCAAACCCAGTTATTTTTGTGTAATATTAATAGACCTGTGTAGGCTATCGTCACAACTCCCAATTAAGCGATGACTATACCAAGACAAATTTCCCTAGCCAATTCCAATCTGGCTTTCGCCCCAAACACTCCACCGTAACTACCCTGCTAAAAGTTTGCAATGAAATCCAGTGTGGAATGGAACGGGGACAATTCACCGTTGCAATATGCCTAGATTTTGCAAAGGCTTTTGATACTGTTGATCATGCTATCCTGCTTAACAAACTCCAGAGCTCTGGAATAGGTAAGCATGCTTTAAACTGGCTTCATTTCTACCTATCAGGTAGATCCCAACATGTGTCCATCTCAGGCCCTAACTCCAACCCCCTGGATATCACCTGTGGCGTCCCGCAAGGCTCTGTTCTCGGGCCCCTATTCTTCTCAGTGTTCATCAATGATCTTCCCATAGCTTGTAAGGAAGCTTCAATACACATGTATGCAGATGACACAATCCTATATGCACACAGCCATAGCCTCTCCGACCTTAAACACATACTTCAGTCTGACTTTTTGAGACTTGAAAACTGGATTTCCCAAAACAAACTGTTTTTAAACACTGACAAGACTGTAACAATGGTATTTGGGACCAAGACTACATTTTTAAAGCTTCCAGTGACTGAGCTCCAGATCAGAACCAATGCTAACACCACCCTAACTCCCGTTGCTAGTTTTAAATACCTGGGCATATGGTTTGACTCCCACTTAACATTTGGGATGCACATTGATACCCTGACATCCAAAACCTATGCCAAACTAGGGGTACTCTACAGGAACAAATCCTCCCTAAGCCTGCTGGTCAGAAAGCGTATCGCACAGCAGATGCTAATGCCAATTATAGACTATGGAGATATAGTATATGGTTCGGCACCCCAAACCCACCTTAGCAAACTTGCCACCCTCTACAATTCAATATGCCGTTTTGTTCTCCAATGCAACAACAACACACATCACTGCGAAATGCTCAAAGAACTAGACTGGTCATCACTTGAGTCTAGGCGCAAAGTTCACCTTTCCTGTCTTGCCTTCAAATACTTTCTGGGCAAGCTACCCGCCTATCTGAACAAGCGCCTCACCCCTACCACATGCAGCACTTATCACCTGAGGTCCACTCCAAAAGACTGTTCATGGTTCCAAGGTTCAGCAAAGTATCCGGCCGCTCCTCCTTCTCTTACTGTGCACCCCAAAACTGGAACAACCTACTGGACGGAGACTCCCACAGCCACCACCAGTTTAAGTTCTTTCAAAACTAAGATTGTCTCACATTTGAATCTGGTCTGTAACTGTTTCATAAGTATATAATATATATTTTCTTTAACTGTGCATGCAATGTCTTGTATATAATGTATACCCTGTTCATTTATGTAACTATGTATTTGTAACCATGTATTATTTGTCATTTTAACTCTATGCCCAGGACATACTTGAAAACGAGAGGTAACTCTCAATGTATTCCTGGTAAAACATTTGTATAAATAAATTACCAAAAAGACAGACTTACAACGTTGAATACGGAATTGAAAACAAAGCTTAAAGAAGTAGTAGAGAACTGGAAGTCTAATCCGAAATTTAATGATTTAGAGGCCAAGCTTAAATTTCATATTGACAAGTTCTCAGCTGAACTTAAGGAGAGAAAAAGATGTACGTTTGTAAGGGACACCAAGGATTTTAAAGATGGAAAAGTGTTTAGGTATAAATTTACGACCAAAGGTAAAACTTAAGCCCTCAACCAACTATCAGAGCTCTTCAACAGAGTGGGAAATCTCTGATAGTGAGCATGATAAACAGGACCCTGGTGAAGGGACATCAGCCACACACTTTCCTTCCTTGGTTCCTTTTTTAGAACAGCAGAGATCAGTAGTAGGTACAAGAGGGATAGGAAGCCCAGAAGGGGGAAAGGTGTGGACACTAAGAAGCAGAGATCCACAAACTCCAACAGGCAAAAGGAAACAACCGCATTGAAACATCACACTGGTCACAGCAAATCCCTCATAGTGGACTTATCTGACTTCCCACGCACTGAAGACCATATCAAGGTCCTCATTAAGGGGTTATCCTTCTCTCCCTCATCTAATATTGACATTTTTGAATGGGTAAAGGACACAAATCTTTTTGCCAGAAAGCTTAAACTGCACATTCTTCAGAATGTGTGAATTAAGAGTAGCTAATTCATTGGATATTCCCCCTTTAGACCCTACGGATAGAGCTGTTCTTGACAATCTTTCATCCTTATTGGCAGAATCGGATAGAATACCGGGTGAAGGGCCCTTCACTAACCTTTGGCCAAAATCAAAATTCTTGCCGTTCAGTGAGAATTTTGCAAATATAGATGTTTTTGTTGAATTGGTCACTAAAGATCTCGAGACACTACCTAAGAGGAAAATGCTGGGCAACCTCATTAACTCAGAAAGAGTAGCCCTTAATGAACTGGAGGCAAATAAAGAAATAGTGAAGCCCTCGGATAAAGGTGGTAAGTTGGTAATCCTATGCACATCTGACTATAAGATTGAGAATTTGAGACTATTGTCCGATACAGCATGCTATGAGATTTTGGCTAGAGACCCAACAATTACATATAGCTCTGAACTCATAGCCATTCTCAATGAAGGCTTGGTGGATGGGGTCATCTCCAAACAAGAGTATGACTTTATTCTTGTCGAGTCTCCATAGATTGCTACATTTTATAGCTTACCAAAGATTCACAAGAAGAAAACACCAACTCCAGGCTGCCCTATTGTTTCAGGGGTAGGAAATCTAGCTGAGAATCTTAGCTGTTATGTGGACCAGCTACTCAGGCCATTTGTGGTGTCACTTCCCTCATATCTAAGAGACACTAAAGATGTCTTACAGAGACTGGAGGGGGTGGTCATCAGCAGTGACAATCCTAGTGAGCCTAGATGTAGAAGGTTTATATACCAGCATCAATCACCAAAAAGGTCGTGAGGCAGTCTCCTATTTTTTCCAAACTAGGGGACAACTGTACACCACTTACAATAAATTTGTGATAGATCTGCTGACACTTGTATTAATCAAAAACTATTTTTTATTCGGGAACAAAATTTACCACCAAACAGAGGGCACGGCGATGGGTACCAAATGCACACCACCTTATGCCAACCTATATTTAGGTTGGTGGGAATCCAAGGTAGTTTTTATAGAAAAACTTGGATCTCACCTCACATATCATCTTATGGATACTGTAAAAGCGTAGAAATAATAACAATAAAATATTAGGGTTCAGCAGAATAACACGTGAGCTTTATTGTATACATGTGTACACACGGAGACCGCTACAGGTAGCAGATCTGACTCCTAGTCACAAAGTATGCTTTCTTATACCATTTAATAATCATATGGTTCCTCCCATAATGGGCTGGACTACTAATAAAGAAACAATATATCTTCTTATGTTATTGTCTAAAATTACTTACACAAGCTAAAATATATTTCTATAACCCATCATTTTAAAGGTCACTAAACATTAATAACAACTGCTTAAAAAAAACTTAGTACAACAACAAAGTACGTCAGGGTACATCTTATCGCTATTCTTTTGTACAACGAAACAACATTTCTGCGTATCTTGTAAAAGCTTGTTTTTCTAAATGAAGCAAGAGAGAGGGTCTAGTACAAAGGTGGGGACTGTTCTGCCAGGAGCGAGTGCATATTCATTCTTCTGGCACACAGACATTCATACAGAATGGAGACAGCAGTCAAATGGAGTGTCACCCTGCCAGGGTAACCCTTCTCCACAGTTCACAATACGCTTTATTGATGACGTGCGTATTCTGTGGCAGGGCACCGTGGCGCCACTTAATGAATTTGTTGGCATTTTGAATAAAAATCAGTTGAATTTACACCTTACATTGGAGCACGACAAAAATATTATAGGCTTCCTAAACTTGATAATATCAAGAGGTCCAGAAGATCATATCGAGACAACTATCTTTTGTAAGCCCACTGCTACTAATAACCTTCTGGAGGCATCAAGTGACCATCCACGTACATTAATTCAGGGTATCCCGGTGGGCCATTTCCTAAGGATCAGGAGGAACTGGAGCAATATGATGAGTTGAAGCTCAGGCATCCATAATGAGAAAGCGCTTTCAAGAAAGAGGTTACAGCATGAAGACACTGAAAAAGGCGTACAAAAGAGCCAAGTACCTACCGCGTAGAGTGCTCCTTGTTGACAAAACTTCTAATAAAGATGAGAAAGTATTACGGTTCATTGCGACCTACAATATGCAGTGGCATTTGGCAAGAGGTATCCTTGAAAGGCACTGGCATATTCTCAGAGCAGATGTGGACATTAAGGATGTTATAGATACTCATCTCTCTATGGTAAGCAGAAGGGTGCGTAACCTTAGGGATATGCTAGTCCACAGCCACTTCTCAGAGACGCAAGCTAGAACTTGGCTACCACCCAAACCAGTAGGCAGCTATAGCTGCCAGTGGTGCAAAGCATGTCAGCACATCCGGACCACTAAAACATTCCAAAATTGGGATTTTATTTATTTATAAAATATTTTACCAGGAAGTAATACATTGAGAGTTACCTCTTGTCACGGGAGACGCGCTTAATAACACATTTATATTTCGTGGGTCCTGATTGAGCAGAACAGGTTGAGCAAAATAAACTGAGATTTATTCCCTTGATAGGCAAACACACGACAACTGCAGAATAAACTTAATAATTACACTCACGGGTAGAGAAACAGAGGATAATGTCCAGAAAGGTGCCAAAGCACCAGAAGATTGTTCTTTAAAATGTAGTCCATTTGCAAATTGCCAAATAAATAGCCCCAGTCCAATCCTTCTGTGAATGGGCAAAGTCTTTTTTGGTTCTCTGGGATTTGCTGGAATCCCCAGGGCTAACGAAATCCTGAAGCAGGGCAAGTTTCCTTGTTGCGATGTTTTTAACCCCTTGCGTTCTGGAATCGTAGCCGCTGTACTTAGGTCTTATCCGCTTGAAGAAATCAGGTAACAGCAACAGCAACAACACAGGAATAACCCCGGAATGAGGAGTACAGGCCTTTTTAAGGACAAGGGCCTGTGAAGTGTTACATTAGCCTCATCACATTGGCAAGGAATTATCTTCCTCCTATCAGAACCTGCCAGGTCACATGGGCAAGTCCTACAGCCAGCTCAGGTATCTCTGAGCATGCTCAGTAAGCAGCTTGGTAGCACTGCTAAGTAAAAAGGGGCCACTCATTTCTGGGGACGCAATGTCTGGAGTTTGGTCATGAGGTGTGAAATATCCAGGAGGAGTAACAGGATCTGCTACTCAGAAACATCCTGATTAAGTGACACTTTACGAATCTGGGATCTTTCATCCCAACAGGGGGCTCCTGTATGCATAACATTTGTTCCTTACTGCCTTACAAAGGCAGGCAGACAAAAAAATAGCATCCTGCCTGTACATTTTAAAATAGCAACAGAAAGGCACTTCCCTGCAGGTAGAGATTAGCCTGCAAAATGGGGACAGCCATGCATATAGAATTAACCCTTCATCCCAAACGCGAAATAGGGGTAACCAGCTGAGCCCACTGCCTTTATTAATGCGCTGATTACCCCCATTTTCGCCACACCTCTCGTTTTCAAGTATGTCCTGGGATGTCTCGCTCATATCAAATTAGAAAGTTTATCAACTGTCAGAGCTTTGGGATGATCTATCAAGGTGTTTACCCATGTGAGAAAATCTATGTAGGTAAAACCAAGAGACAATTAAAGCAAAGGGTACTTGAACAAATAGGCACCATCCGAAACAAAGCGGATACCCCTGTCGCGAGGCATATTAACCTATGCCACAATGGTGATCAAAACGCCATTGAATTCATAAGCATTGACCAATTCTCCACCGGTCCAAGGCGAGGTGATCTGGATTCCATTCTACTTCAGAAAGAGGCACGATGGATTTATACGCTACAAGCGCTGTCACCTCAATGAGGGTTTTGGGTTCAGCCTGTTTATTTAACCCTGTTCTCTACTTACCGGTTCCCAGGATTTCATTAGTCACATCTCTTATGTCGGACATTCCGGCTTCTTTTATACCTACCTGGTCTGGTTACTAAAACTCCCAAGTTTATAATTAAATCAAAGATCAGACAATGACAGACACTGACTGACATACCTTTATTTGCTTTATTATGGAATATATTTATTAGTGGGTAATTTGGAATCCACTTGTACCACAGACTGACTGCATCATTGGTATCACAGCAACTACCCTAATAATGAGGGACTGTGTATATCTGGACACAGATAAAATATCAAACCACCGTGACTTAATCACATGCTTGCTACATATTTACAAACTGCTGATTATTAGTAACTCCACTATCTATTGACAAGTTCTCTGGAGTTTACTATTTACATTACCAGTAGCACGCTTCAGTTGACTCAAATTGGAGACTGTCAAGCATAACTCATATTATTTTCACTTACCTGGCACGTCTCTATCAACTGCGCATGCGTGTGGCAACGGTAGGGTTAACGCAGGAAGGAAAAAACAAGTAGCGCTGCTATTTAAACCCTCAGAGCTACGGGACACCCCCCTCCTACTGGCCTTGACAAATCGTTCCTCAGCGAAACGCGCGTCGGCACATCTGACAACGTGCATGCGCAGGGCTCATCAATGGTATCGCAGTACTCAGACTCCACACGGGACTCCATGCTCTGCCCTGCTCCTGCACAGCTAAAGCTCCTGCAGATCCGACGGTCTCACGGAGCACATCCCTAAGGGGGAAAGATATATTTAAAGGCACCAATAGTTCTCTAGCAATATATAAATAGGAACATACTTACCTTATCTACATGGATACCCGATATACAACAATTGCAGGTTACTTAATATAGGCAGAAGCGGTGTTATATTCATATATTCATTACGCTGTAGATTGAGTTCAATAACCCTATCCTGTGGTTATTGAGCTATACGTTGTAGATTCTACTGGGGTGTTCAGTTCAGGGAGTTGTTATATTACTTCGCCAACCTCTGAGGTGTCTTATTATGACCGTGGCGATATTCACAGCACACTATTTAGAGAACATTGCTACTTTTTCTCTAACAGTTTGTCGTGTAGTTGCGGTCTCCTTTGCTTTTTTTAGACAGGAGTCCCAACAATGCCCTAATTAATTACGCAGCTGTTCATCATTCAGAATACTGCCATTAGTGTCTGCACGGATCTAACAATCAAAGATCCCTGCTTACACGTCTGTCTATGGTATTTATAAGCATTAATTCATTTAACTTCATCTGGTTAATAATAACCTATTGCACCGTGGAGGCAATTATCTGCTTTCAAGATTTTTTTGCCCACTTGTCTGCTACTATTGTCTCACCTGGACCATATTATGTTACACACGGTGGATAAAGTGGAACTGCAAATATAAGGTTTCTTACTGTGCACCAATTAGTCACTCTGGTCAGCTGCTGGCATTTTAATCACGTTTTTTAGACACATTCCCCTCCTTCACCCCATGCCCCTGGAAGTGGATTTTATATAGATAACCCCAAGGCAGTGTTTAATACTAATAACACTGTATCAAGCATTGTCTGCGATCCGGGGTTATTACACTCCAGCTGGATTAGCAATGCGCTATTTAATTGTTTATTTTAAAGCCCTGTATTTTATCGTTTGTTCAAATTCAAATATATTTTAAATCACACATTAATCATCCAATCTGGTGAGAGTGCTACTAAATTGGGGTTCTTTTCCCTTTATAGTTGCTACATCATTGTCGCCCCAATTAGCACCATCACCTTTAAAATATCATTACTAAGCTGAAGCGGGGGTTTCTCTCTAGTTTAACTCTTTTCACATCCCAAACTCGTGCGCGTGCTATGTAGAATTACAGTAACTCAGACATCCTAATTGCAATTGCCAGTTTTATATAAAATAAAATAGAAGCTAATAAGACCAAATGGATTCTTGAATCACAAGACCTTTCTACACCCTCTCCCTCCCCCCACAATTGGTCTTCAAGGAGCAACCTTTTGCAGTTCTAATTGCACCCATAAATTCTCCTCCTGGCACCCTGTCCTTTCCATTCCTACTGTGTTTTGGGTTCTCACATTACTTTGTTCTGGGACCTCTCTGTCTATACATCTTTCCTTGGTAAATGTAGAGGCTATTTTGGTGTCCATTACAATCTCTATGCAGATAATACCAAAATGTACCTGTCCTCTCCTCTCTTAGCTTTATTTTATTTCTAAAAAGTGTTACCAGGAAGTAATACATTGAGTTACCTCTCCTCTCGTTTTCAGGTATGTCCTGGGCACAGTTATGTTGATAATACAGGATTACATTAAAATGAACAGAGGTAATACATTCAATGTATAGTTAGATATGATTATGGGGGGGGGGGGTGGTGTAACAGTTACAATGTTAAAATTGTGTTAGGAGAGGTAGGATAGGCCTGCAATGTGTTAGTAGAGGTAGGATAGGCCTGCAATGTATTGTTAGAAGAGGCCAAAGGAGCTTACAATCTATATAATGACGGGTAAGTTGAAACAAAGGGTACAGGGGATAAGGTTGGTGTTTCGGATTGTAACTGAGCAGCTGTAACATTTAGTGTACCGCGAATGGCTGATACCCTTAGGTTCTCCGCCTTTGGGGTGACGCAGATGTAGGCTGAAGGGGTTCTCCATGAATTCAGCTGTGCACTGAAAGTCCTTTGTCCTGGGCAGGGAACATTCCCACGAGTGGGGCTGATGGAACACACAGCCAGCAATCGCAGGTTGTATCAGTGTCCAACCGTTACCTGAAACTAAGCAGGTCCAGCTCCCACCCCCCCTACCAAAAGTTGTTAATTACTATTACTGACACTACTCTTTCATTCCACACATCCAGCCATTTCCATCTCCACCACATTGGCAGAATCCATTCCTTTCCTAGCCGAGATTCAACCAAAGTTAAGTGATTCCCTCAAAGCCCCTCTCAACGACTTTAAATCTCATAACTTATTTATTTTATTTATAAAATGTTTTACCAGGAAGTAAAATAAAGGGCATATGCTGCACACCATAAAACAATGACATTGATACAATTACCGGTGCTCCTGAGACCTGGGAAAACCTGTCAGTGATCCAAAATACGCAGTGAAGAAAAAGCAACGCTTTGCTTAAAGATAATCTATTTATTCAAGCAGTAAATACGACGTTGCGAACATGCAGCATGTTTTCACTTGAGAAAGGCCCGAGTATAGGTCGAAACGTCGTATTTATGGCTTAAATAAATAAGATCGTTTAAGTAAATCCGTAGTGCCCAGCTTCGCTTTGTCTTCATTACCAGGAAGAAATACATTGAGTTACCTTTCGGTTTCACGTATTTGTCCTGGCCTCCACACCCCTTGCATCTCCCATTTCCCTCTCTCCCCCCATATGCCTCTCTCAGGCGTCGGCTGCAGGCAGGTGGCGAGGACTGCACATGCACGCACTCGCTAGCAGCAGGCCCCGGAAGTGCGTCACTGCTAGTGTCTGTGAGCGGGCTCTGGGGGGGGGGGGGGGGGGGAGAGCCGGGCTGCTGGAGGGAGAGGGGCAGAGCCAGGAAGGCTGCTGCGGGCAGTTAGGCAGAACACCTGCGACTTCTCCACGGAGCCCCAGGATTCCGCGGAACCCTGGTTGAGAATCACTGCACTACGCCCTGATGACAAACCAGAGTGAACATCACCCTTTCCCCTACAAATGGGACAAGACAATAAAGCTTCAAAAACAGAGTAATAAAGCAAAGTGGTCAAACTACATTCTTGTGCCTACAGATGGCACATAAAACAATTTACCCCAAGCACCCTGCACACCTCAAGGACGAGATAACAAGAAGAAAAAGGAGGATGGGTGTGTGAATGTGTAGAAAACATATAAAGTGTTTAGAGAGGTAGTAGTTAGCCCAGAACTAAGGAAGCCGTGTGCACTCCATGCGGTTTGCATGTGATATTTTTGCTGTAATATATCACTTCAAAAAACCATCTTCTATAAATTGGAGGAGTCCTCTCGTCTTTTTCCAATGGTCCCCCGAACACAGAATGAAGTTCACGATTCTGGCCGCCTCCGTTACACAGAACCGCCATACATATCCAACCTCCATATTCCAAGTACATGCACACTCAAATCTGCTCAAACTACAACTTGCCTCCACCCTCCATCCCAATCCCGCCACTAAGACTTTGGTCAAGCTCCCTCCACACATTTAAAGCCTCCCTAGAAAGGCACTTTTTCAGACTGCTTGCATAGCTCCATCTTAACCTCTTCTTTCATTTCACTCCAATATCACTTATCTGTGACATAATATACAGTACATTTATCCTCTAACCCTCCCCCTTGTCTCGGTCATTGTGTGGAAGCCCACCTGAGCAGGGACTTCACTTTTTGTGGCAGGGTGTGACCGTATCATGCCGCGCTGCACCATATCCATTATAAATGTTATGACCATTATGCTTTAAAGCAGGTGGGACCAACTCCTGTCCTTAAGGGGTCACCAACAGGCCAGGTATTAGGGATATCCCTGCTTCAGCACAGGTGGCTCAAGCAGAGGCTGTGATTGAGCTACCAGTGCTGATAGGGATATCCCTAATACCTGGCCTGTTGGTGACCCTTGAGGACTGGCGTCAGTCCCCCCTGCTTTAAAGCAAGATGTAGGGCTTATTAGGTCACATTCAATACCCAGCAATACTAAAATGTAACATCTGTGTTAGAAACATGATCCGGATCCATGTTTTGTTGGGAGAATAATTGTTATTGTACATATATAAAAGACTTAAGTTATAGTCTCTGTGCCTAGGAATACGTCACCAGGCCTCCCACACTTAGCAACTAACAAAAAGAGAATTCAAATGTTACCTTTCTGCCGCTGCTATATAACAGGATGTGGCAGAGACAGATATCAAGGGGAGAAAGGACGCACGTTTAAAGGGAACGAACAAAACATTGAACTGGACTACAATACAAACATGCGACTGAAACAGACATTGCAAGATTGTATCATTGGACTATGCGCTTTTTAAAAAGTAATGGCGTCACTATAAAAAGGAGTGCCGGGCCCCATACACGGTCTGCACTTGTTCAGTTACTCAATACGCAGAGACCCACCTCTTTACAGTGCATTTGCACGGGGTAACTGCCTTTATCCATGCTAATTCTCCCACAAACGAACTCCATCTGATACAAACCTAGTTTTCCTTTGCCATTTGCTGCCTCAGACCCGTCCTCTCCCAGTGCCAGAAGGAATGCTTTAAGCGCCGCTGCACTATCAACTACAACACGCGCTGCTCATCCCACACATTCAGGGCAGCTACACATGCTACATGCCATTAGCATGTTAAACAAGCCCAGGACGCACCCACCCTGTATTAAAGCATCTCCGGGGACTTTGAGGCAGAAGGTCACACAGAGACTGGAGCGGTTGTAAATATTTAATACTAGAGATCTTTATTGGAAGTAAAAAGCAGTTAGAAATCTCGGTATTCCCACCTGAGCCACCTTCCATCATCGGAGATGTCACCGTGATTGGATACCAAGTCCTTACTATCTTACAGTTAGTGGGGGGGATTCATGCGTGGATTTGCACTGTTCTGCATCACTGGTGACAGCGGGCAGACACCTTTTTTTTTAATTTGCCAGAGTCTTCACTAAAGATTGGGGCAATGCCGTGACGTTTAGCAATCCTTAGAGCCGGTGGGAATGACAATTAAATGTGCACGCAGTAATCAATGAAACAATATATTTTTTAAAAAAGAGTCACACTTCTGTATGCAAAGTCCGCAGTGTCAAAATAAGTGGTGTTCTCATACTGTGCGGGAAGGAGCCACACGGGGGGGAACTGGTTAAACGCAGCCCAATAACTCTTTGTGACGTGTTGATGAGCTCCTCACTATACCCATCGCAAGATGTTCAAACGGGTAAAGCTAGGAAACCACACGCAGAAAGGGTACAACAAAGGAATACATTCAATGTTGGTAGCAGTAGGTTTCTCCAAAGGGATGAATGGTTTATTTCACATAAAACTGTTTTATTTATTGTAGTACCGGACTAAAAAAAAAAAAGGGGGGGGGGGGGGGGAGAAGTACAACATGGCGTTAGCAACAAAACACTAAAGAATAAACAGCAGAGTTCACATCTCGGTCTAATACAAACACACGTATTGTCCTCTGCCTATTTTTATATTGGATTCTGCTTATGTACAGGTTAGTGGATAATCATTTACACTGCTTCTGCCGTCTTCATTGCTTTTTAATAGGCAAAAGTGACCCATCTGCTGAAACGATTAGGCCAGAGCTGCCTCTCTTTGCATCTGCTTTGAAATCAGTTGGCAGCAAAAACCGATAACCCACTCCTCTTGTATGTGGGTGCCTTCCAAGCTGTGCAGCTCACGCCCTGTGTTACTTTTGGGGGGGGTGTGATATGTACCCCCGCCTGCCCTTAATGTTTATTCAGCAACGCTGGGTTCCTTCTGCTCACTTCTGTTCCCAGCACCTGGTGACAGAAAGGTCCTGCCACAGGACGCGTGCGCCCTCTGCTGTTTGTGCAGAGAAGGGCAAGTCTGGATTTAGATGCTATGCTGGAGGCGAGTCTAGTGGACGGAACCACACGTAATCTGGACAGCACTGGGTTTGTGGGTAAATAGACCTGTATCATCATAGTTCCTCACCAAAGGTCTGCCAGTCTAAGAGGCAATAAAACATCGGATTGACCATTCTGGGACCAGCAACGAAGTGCCGAAGCTAACTGCCCATGTGAAAGAAGGCAACTTCGTCTAATCAATGCATCGCTGGACTCTCCTCGCAGGAATCATTTAACAAGCAATCCATGTTTGGGCGCAGGGAACACGAGCTGCAATTCTGCCCACGTTAAAACAACACAAATAAAAAAGATGGGAGACGGGCGTAGTTATGGGGGAGATACCTGCTACTTTTTGGAGAAGTCTGTCTGGGTGCGGATCGCGGTAGTGTCAAGGAAAAGAATTCCAAAAACGAGGGGGGAAAAAACAAACAGACATGGAAGGAAAGAAATATCCACCCACAAATATTTGCTTTTCCTTATCAGGAAATAAACCATGATTAAAAAGAAAGAAGAATAGATGATGTTAATCTTGTATGTTAATTCCTAACCCAAAGTGGGACGTGGAATACTTGAACCCAGGCGTGGCCAACTCCAGTCCTCAAGGGCCACCAACAGGTCAGGTTTTCAGGATATCCCTGCTTCAGCACGTTTGGTGCAGTCAAGGACTGAGCCACCTGTGCTGAAGCTGGGATATCCTGAAAACCTGACCTGTGGGTGGCCCTTGAGGACTGGTGTCAGCCACCCCTGCTTTAACCCAACATCAAACAATTTTGGGGACATAAACGGTCAATATTTACAAGGGCTCCAAATCAGTCTCCTCAAAGCCATAGAAGGACTCGGTGTCACTGTCCCCCTCGAACAGCAGCTGGAGAACCTCCGGGTCCGTGCACTCTTCAGGCGGACTGTCGTTACACTGGTCAGTATCCTCATCCTGCTGCCCCTCATCCAGCTTCAACTGCTCCTCCAACAGGTTGATCAGCTCCTCCTGCATCTCCGCGTTGCGTTTGGCTGTGTTGGCGGTGCCATCGGGCCCCGGGAGGACGCTGGCCACCAGGAAGGACTGCTGCACCAGCTCCGGATGCTCCATGATCACCTCCAGAACCTCGGCCAGCCAGCACAGCACCAAGTGCAGCAGGATCTCCGAGTCGCAGCTGGTCTCGGCCATCTCCTGCGCCTGCTCGCGCCACTTCTTGTGTAGGAAGTTCTTCACGGCCCTTTTGATGCAGACGTCCAGCGGTTGTATCTTGGAGCTGCAGCCCGCTGGGACCACGGCAGGCAGAGTGCAGGTGGAGCTCAGGACAGACAGGACTTCTTCGGACAGGTGCGTCCTGTGGCAGTCCAGCACTGCCATGCCTTTGTTATTCGGACACTCCGTATGCTTCTGCCACACCCGGGATGACCACAGCTCTATGATCTCGTCGTCTGTGTAACCGTTCTCTCTGGTTTCCAGTATGATGGACTCTGGCACCTCCCCTAGGGGGCGGATGTGGCCCCGGGAGAAAACCAAAGTGGGCAAGAGGCTCCCGTCGGCTAGGATGGTGAGCACCAAGTCGCACCAGGGTTCCCCCGTCCCTACCGTCTGCAGGACGTTCTCCTTGCTCTCTTCGCTGCCCAGCAGCTCCATGTCGAGGAAAAGCGAGATCTCGTCAACGGCGGCGATCATGGACAGCGGCAGGTCCTGGTTGTGTATATGCCGCTGCACGAACTGGATGAAGCACTGCGCGTCACCCTCCATGTCCCGGGGCAGCGGGTTAGCCACAGCCACTTTGGAGTGCATACTCAGCTTGTGACACAGCATGAACCTCACCGCCCACTCATATGAGATCTTGAAGCCTCCTTCCAAGGAGCGCCCAATCTTGGTGGCCTTCTGGAAGAGGGTCTCCTCGTTGACCGGCTGCTGTTGCTCCCTCTGGGACAGCACCCACTCGGCCAGCTTCTCCTCTGCCTCTGTGCCCAGGTACTTGCCCTCAGACAAGCTCTCCTGATTCTCCTCCTGGAAAGCTTGGAAGTGCTGCAGCCAGCGCCAGATGCGCTTGGGCTGGTTGTGGAAGTGCTCCGCAGCCTGCTGAAAGCTGCAGCACAGAGCGAACAGCACCACACGCAGCTTCTTCAGAGACAGCTGCTCCTTCTTGTTGGGAACTTCCAGCGCTTTCACCTCCGGCTCTTCCTCCTCCTCCAGCTCGTCAACGTTAATGGTCTGGTCTTCCTTCTCCGGGCTGGGAGTCTCGAACTCCGGTGACCTCCGCTCCAGCTCCTCCGGCTCTTCAGACGCCTTTGACTTTACGGACGGGCTTTCGGAGTCTGGGCTGGAGTTCGCTGTGCTTCCCTCCTCGGGCTCGGTCATCCTGTGATGATAAAAAGAAGACACAGCCTCATTAAGTCCGTCTAACAACCCCACACTCGCAAAATACAGAGACATAGAAAACTTTGCACATGGCCTTCATTCAGGGGGCGCTCAACTCCAGTCCGCAAGCCTCCCCTAAGAGGACAGGTTTTCAGGATATTCCTGCTTCAGCACAGGTGGCTCAATCAGTCCCTGCTCCAGCATAGTGGCTCAATCAGAGGCTCAGTTGAGTCACCTGTGCTGAAGCTGGGATATCCTGAAAACCTGACCTGTTGAGGGGGAGAGGGAGCTTGAGTACTGGAGCTGAGCCCCTGCCTTAATTCATTCAAAGAAACCCACAAGGTTTCTAATTATAATTCAGCCCTAAACCTTTTTTTCCTGCGTTACGTACGAGGCTCTACGTGAGTGGTAAGGTGTGTATAGAGCAGCGGTGCGCAAACTGGGGGGCGGGAGATTTTTGTAGGGGGGCGCAGGGGTTGCAGAGGCCCAGCGCTCTTCCCCATGGCCTCTGCAACCTGCGATGGCAACGCGGCATCAAATGACGTGATGTGATGACATGACCCCACGGCGTCATTTGATGCAGGGAACGGAGGTAAGGGGGGCGCGAGCAGCGGAGGGCAGCAGGGGGGCAGCTGCAAATGTTTGCGCACCCTGGTATAACGTTTCATTGAGCTTGTTGAGATGTTCTGACTTTTGAACATAATAATAATGATGACGATGATGACGAGGAGGAGAAGGTGCTGCCGTTGTTTGCACCTTTAATCTGTTTCACTAACTGAGACATGAGCTCAGCACCGTGCGAGACTAAAAAGGAGTCGGACTGTGCGTCAGGAGAATGCAGAGATAGAATTACCTGGAAAAGCAGGACGTGCTGGAGCCTAGAAATAAACAGACAAAGAAGGTATGAGGACGGGCACAGCGATCACATGTTCATATTATTATCCACCAGCAGTTATAGTATGCAGATCACGTAATACAGAGAGAAGTATTAAAGTAACACTGTGTAAGGAGGGTGTATTCTCCATAGAAGTGAACATGCGGCTTTCTGGAACAGATGCTGTGACACTCCAAAGCAAAGCGTGTAGCACAGGGGTGGGAAGCACAAGGGCCACCAACAGGTCAGGTTTTCAGGATAAGCCAGCTTCAGCACAGGTGGCTCATTCAGTCCCTGCTTCAGTAAAGGTGGCTCATTCAGGCCCTGCTCCAGCGCAGCTGGGCTATCGTGAAAACCTGACCTGTTGGTGGCCCTTCAGGACGGGGAGTTGCCCACCCTTGGTGTAGGGGCCATTCTCTGCCAGGAAATATTGTACAAGAGAAAGCAAACACTGGACATATCCAAATGAGATCACGTGTCCGGCACCAGCCCAGCACGTGGGAGGGAGAAGAAGCTACGACTGGACAGAACCGCTCTTACTTGGGTACATGATGGAGCTGAACGTGTGAGACGGGTTGGATACCAGGTGCTTGGCCATTGCATCTCCCATCCTGGTTACGAAGAGGCAGGAGGAACATGCCAGCGCCATCACACCACTAAGAGGACAGAGGAGACGGGTCAGGGGGAGGCGGGTCAGTGATAGGTGAGGGAGGGAAGACGGGTAAGGGGGAGGCAGGTCAGGGATAGGTCGGGGGGGGGGGGGGGGGGGGGAAGAGACGGATCAGGAGTGAGGTGGGTACGGGGGTGAGGCAGGGCAGGCGGGTCAGGGC
Source organism: Ascaphus truei (assembly GCA_036426205.1). NCBI lineage: Eukaryota > Metazoa > Chordata > Amphibia > Anura > Ascaphidae > Ascaphus > Ascaphus truei. Next base: position 62,227 of record WSYH01000355.1, read on the forward strand.
TCGGAAAGCTTGGACCTCCACGGTAATAATGCAAACATATACTAACCTGGGCCTGCAGTTCTGAAACAGGGCCAGGTATTTCGGGCTCTTTCGCGGGACGTGATTGCTGGAAGAGAAACACATTATGAGATTAAAGGAACATGGAATCTTAGGGCCCTATTACTAAGCAGTGCTCAGCCATAAGCACCTTACAGGTTATAGAACTGAAATGGCTGGAAGGTGCTTTACCAATTATCAGCCCTCAGTAAGTAAGGATTTTGCATGGTGGTTTTGCTGTCACAGATGCATGTAACACATTGTATGGCGTACGTTCTCCTCTCCCGACTATACGTGTCTGCGCAGAACCAACAGCCACATATACCACTTATTTATGAATGAGCACCAAGGTGCCACAGTTTAGCACCGCTCAGAAGATATGGCCCTTTGAGTTTAACTTTTATATTCACAGAATTTTCTTGCAAAAAATCTGTGAGAGCAACACACTCAGACACGGTCCCAGGCTTCATGTGTGTCACGCCCCGGCGGGTGTGCCCATCACACTCACTTGATCATGTGGTTGGCGTATGCACGCGAGCAGCACGTGCTGTAGCGACACAGCGAGCAGTGGACGTAGGTTGGGAAATGGTTGGGAAAGTCTGGGATCTCGAAGCTGCACTCAAGGCAAGACTGTTTGCCCGACAGATCTCTGAGAAATCGAGAGAGGGAACGAGAGATACTGTTATTAAGAGCAAAAACACTGCTCCAGCACTGGAGGATATAAATCCACAGAACATAATGAAAAACATCAACATTCAGTGACTGGTATATCCAGAAATGTGTGTGAGAATGTATGCATGTGTGTATGTGTGTGTGTGTTGTGTGTGTGTGGTGTGTGTGTGTGTGTACCGTGTTAGCCGAGCTTCAATAAGAGCTTCAATAATCAAAAAATAAATAGATGATACCGTTCTGTGGCTAACGAAATGCTTTTATTTGTGTGAGCATTTCGAGATACCAACTGATCTCTCTTCTATCCGCATGTTACAAAAATGAATGAATCAAGCAATAGCTATACTATAAACAGTGTCTATTGGAATGTTAATCTGTGCTGGTCCTTCCCCCGTTTTGGCTTTGTTTAAATGGCTGGAGGTGTCAAAGGTTCCTGAAAGCAAAGTGATAAAGAGTGTGTATTTTTATCAGTGGTGAAGTAAAAGTAATGGAGACCCACATTTTTATTCACACTGATACACATACACACTCTTTCATCACTTGCTTTCAGGAACCATTTGGTCACCTCCAGCCATAAAACCAACCACACCGGGGGAAGGACCAGCACAGATAACATTCCAATAGACACTGTTTATAGTATAGCATTGCTTGCTTCATTCATGTTACCATCGCCGAAGAAGAGATCAGTGTATCTCGAAAGCTCGCACAAATAAAGCTTTCGTTAGCCCACAACGGTATCATCTATTTATTTTTTGATATATATTATATATATATATATACTCTATATATCTTATATATATATATCTATATATATATATATACTATATCATATATATAACACATCAAGAAGACACCCTCTTTGAATGTTCCATGGTTTTAAGCATATATTTAACAAAAATAAAGCCAAAATGGAGAAGCTATGTGTGAAAAACTAAGTACACCCTTACTGCTTCCATAGGAATTAAGATGCTAAGTAGCAGACAGGTGCTGCTAATCAAATGCCCTTGATTAATTGATCAGCAAGTGTGACCACCTCTATAAAAGCCGAAGTTTTACCAGTTTGCTGGTCTGGAGCATTCAGGTGTGTGTTAACACAATGCAAAGGAGGAAAGACATCAGCAATGATCTTTGAGAAGCAATTGTTGCTGCCCATCAATCTGGGAAGGGTTATAAGGCCATTTCCAAACAATTTAAAGTCCATCATGCTACAGTGAGAAAGATTAGACAGTCGCTGCTGTGTATCATACTGAATTCATTATCCACCCAATTTGTAATCTATGAAAATCCAAATAAATGGTATAAATGAATAAAAGAAAACCCCGGATATATATGCTCTGTTAACAAGGTTACTGTAACCCCCTGTAACATTATATTATAGGCAGCTTCATGCGAGACACCCACTTATCATGGGAGACGCACAATGTTGACCCCCCCGGCACTGGCTCACAAATAACCTTTTAGCCTGGAAGCTGGAAAGCAGGTCCGACATCTTCTTCACAGACCGTTTGGGGAAGCTGCAATACTCGGGGGTGTACGCGCTCTGAGAGTCGGACGATGGTGCAGGAGACTCCACGTCAGCATCAGGCAGAGGCACCGAGGGGGCTTCCGGAGAGGACACAGGGAGGGCCCGTGGTGGGGCTCGCGAGGCTCGTATAGTGACCTGCAAGGAGATGGGGGTTCCATTACATAACCCAGTATCATGCACGCACACGTGGGTGACAAAATAATATGCATTATCCAACCTGTCAGTCCCCAGTCACCCTGCAAGAAGGCCACACGGAACCACACTGTGTCACCTTGCAGAGAGCATGACTGGTTCCATGTGTCACGGTCAGATACCGGAGCGGTCACTTCTCCTCCTGTGTCCCTGTACGGGTGAGTAACTGTCCAGTCGGTCAGGCCGCACTCACCTTTGTCCCCGGCTTCAGCCCCTCCAGCTGCTTGGGTTTGCGGAAGGTTTTGTGATGCTGCAGTTTGTGTTCAATCTTATCCTTTGCAAACAGGAACTGCAGACGACACTTGTTGCAATGGTAAACACTCTTCTTCTTTGCATGGCGAGGGAAGGAAGGATCCAGTACAAACTATTTTAATAACATGCCCCCCAGGTGGGATATACTTTTACATATTTATTTCCATTTCTTTTATTTTAAGGTTCAAGTTCCTGTAATTCTACTTAAAACAAACATTGTTCTTATTGCCGCACGCACACGCATGCGCATGCGCGCACACACACACACGTGCTGAACTCATTAATTTCTAAATCATTGTGAAAGATTTTTGTTATTGTTCTCGTATCTACATCAGGAATTATTTGTATTTATTGCTTTCAAATCCCAATAAAAAAAGGGAAACGCCTCACCTGATGCCTCGTGAAATGCTGCTGGAAGGCATTGCCATTCTTAAAAACCTTCAGGCAGTAAACGCACACCAGGTGTCGCGTGTCCTCGTGAGTCATTCGGAAATGGGCGTCAACCTCAGAGTACACGGAGGAGCGGTAACAGCAAACCTGAGGGGGGGGGGGGGGGGAGAGGGGGGGGGGGGGGGGGGTGAGGGGGGGGGAGAAGGAGACAGAGGGGGGAGGATGGGGAGAGAGAGGGAGAGACTTATGAAGAGCACTGGATGAGAGCAATCCATAGAACATAGACTTCTTATTCACTGCCATTCAGCAACAGGATGTTGAAATAAACCCCAGAGTGGAAATGAAAGGACAATACCTGGCACACGTAGGGCATCTCTCCAGGTTTGTGGGTGTCCTTCATGTGTTGTAAGAAGAGGGGTTCACTGTCGAAGGCCCACTCGCAGATCTTACACTTCGCTGTGAAGGAAGAGGAAGGGTTATTGGGTCTGGAGATACTATGCTGCCACTGACTGGACACAACCTGGGCTTAGTCACTTGATTCATTACCTAGGTCTTGGTATAAGTGACAATGAATATTGCTCGGACAACCATGGTTGTGGGAGGAGGGCGAGAGATACCAGAATGTCCACAGCTCAAGGATGCGATCTCAGATTGTTATCAAGCACATCCTGACTCATGTTTCAATCATGTCCAGTCCTCAAGGGCCACCAACAGGTCAGACCTTCAAGATATCCCTGCATCAGCACAGGTGATACAGTCATAGACGGAGCCACCGGTGCTGAAGCAGGGAGATCCTGAAAACCTGACCTGTTGGTGGCCCTTGAAGACCGGTGTTGGCCACCCCTGATGTAGAGGTTATTTACCAGTCTCACGACTGCAAAACTAGATAAAAAAGCTGCACCATGTTAACAAAGAAAAGGGATCCCAGCAACGGTTATTGGAGTTTTTCCACGGATAAATATGGTGTAATCCTCTCGTATTGGTTCACCCCATTCCTGTCACACATTGCTTCGCCCCAGTTGTGTCTCGCATCGCTTCACCCCAGTTCTGTCTCGCCCCAGTTGTCTCGCATTGCTTCACCCCAGTTCTGTCTCGCCCCAGTTGTGTCTCGCATTGCTTCGCCCCAGTTCTGTCTCGCCCCAGTTGTCTCGCATTGCTTCGCCCCAGTTGTCTCGCCCCAGTTGTGTCTCGCATTGCTTCGCCCCAGTTCTGTCTCGCCCCAGTTGTGTCTCGCATTGCTTCGCCCCAGTTCTGTCTCGCCCCAGTTGTGTCTCGCATTGCTTCGCCCCAGTTGTCTCGCCCCAGTTGTGTCTCGCATTGCTTCGCCCCAGTTCTGTCTCGCCCCAGTTCTGTCTCGCCCCAGTTCTGTCTCGCATTGCTCCGCCCCGGAATACAGTTTGTGCAGAACGAACCTAACAAAGAAATGTAGCCCCATGGAGACAATATATGGCCGCGCTTATAGTGCCGGCGAGGCTGACGTCACCCTGCGGTCGCTGGAAAAATCAAATTGAAGTGACTTCCAGCGATCAAGCCATTGCGCCACTCCTACTATAAGCGCACGCGACGGTCTCAATACATTTGTTTTGACGCGACATCACGTCGTCGCCGGCACTATAAGCGCGGCCTATGGCATCGCAGGTCTTGCCTGGCTTTAGAAACATGCAACAATCCATTATATGTAGGGAAGAGTATCTAAACAGCCTTGACGTGGTTCTTTAATGTGTCTCTCGTGGCTCCGAAAGGGGAACTTACTGGTGGACTCGTAGGAGCTGTGGACACTCTCCAGGTGGCACTGCAGCTGGAAGGGGGTGGAGAACTGTCGGTAGCAGTGCTGGCACGTGGTATGTCCGTCCACCTCGCCCGTCTGCTGGTCCAGCTCCATGTGGTGCTTCATGTGATTCATGAACCTGGAGGAAGAAGCAGAGCATTCTGGGTTATGTCATACGATAAAGGGAAGGGCGGGAAACTCCAGTCCTCAAGGGCCCGCAGGTCAGGTTTTCAAGATATCCCTGCTTCAGCTCAGGTGGCTCAATCAGAGGCTCAGTCGAAGACTGCGCCTGCTGTGTTGAAGCAGGGATATTTGTATACCGAGTGTGGTCGCTCTACCTGAGTTACGGTAGCCACGGGATTACCTTAAGGGCTGTATACTGAGTGACAGCTCTACCTGATGTTGTTCTTTAACCGCTTGGCACAGTGCGGGCAGCGGAAGGTCGTGGCCACCTTGGGGAAGCCCTGCATCTGGTGGGAGCGCCCAAGGTCACGGCCGTAGTAAAAGTCGTCCACCAGCATGATGAGTTTGCCCTGCGTTCCCTCCTCCTGCGCGGCCTCGTGGCCTTTCACTAATGGTGGCATTGTGGTGCCCAGTGTGGAGGAGGCCGGTGAAGCGGTCGATGCAGGTGTGTCCGGGGTCGGTGGCTGCGAGGCCGGTGACACCAGCTCTGAATCCCCAGCTTTAGCCTTCTTGGAGAAGTCCACAAGGTCGGGGCAGCAGTACTGCGAGTGAGGGGAGAGAAACGCACGCGGGTTTATTAACCATTCACTGCCAGTTCAGCACAGAGTGGGAGTTTGTGAATAAGGCCTCGTCCAGGGTGAAAGCGGGTGCGAGTGTGCGCTCAGCACAATAAAACACATTACGGCAGTGTGTTGGTCCAGAGTGCGCACACACACATGCCCGCGAGCGCTCCGCGGAGAGCTGCTTGAAGAGACAAAGATCTTTGAATTTGTAGCACGATGTCACGTGAGCGGTTCAACCAGCTCTGATGTCACGGCCACGCCCCCCGACCTGCCCAACCACCCTTCCACCCCCACCATTTGCGCAACTACAAAATTTTCAACTGGACAGTAGTCGCCCCTGCTTATTCAGCGCCCGACGTCACGGCGCACCAGCAAAAGCACGCTCACTTTCACTGTGGACGGGGCCTAAGGCACAAGCCTCGTTCAAGACATAGTCAGCTCAATGCCACCGCGACGTTCAACACGGATGTTTCATGGCATCGGTGCATTTCCACCTTGGGTCGGAGTATCACAGAACTTTGCGCCTGGGTCCCACGTGTGAGCATTAAAAACATTATCATGGTGTTCACATGGGAGGCGTATTATGAAAACGCCGCCAATCGTCTACGGCAGGGGGGGGGGGGGGATCAACTCCACTCCATACGAGATCTTGATTCCCAAGGGTTAATCTTGTACCCGTGTGTACGTTTAGATACACACATCCATCTGTGTTTGTTTATGGATTATTTGTGCAAGTTTTGGTATTGCGCGTCTGTTTATTTACTTTGTTGATGAATCATTCTCTTGGGCGCGGGAAAAAAAGTGAGACTATTCTTGGAGTTGACAACTAAATGTAAAGACTGTGAAAGATTGCGAGACAAGCATGGACTGGCGTTCCATGTACATGGTGTAACCATGCGTTTCTCTAGCAATCGTCTTATCTCACGATATATACGGCAATTTACAATAAATAATTATTTTAAAAAAAAACAAAAAAAAACCGTCATCATGAACAGACTTCCGTGCTGCAAACAGTCTGCACGCATTCCCCCGGAAATAAACCAAATACACACACACACACACACACACACACAGTTAACAGCTGTTCCTTTGAAGATTTGAATCCATGCTTATCTAATGAACCTTTGAAACATTCCCGAGTGACAAACAGACACTCACACACCATGTGGCAACTTACACACATATGTCCTCGCAGAGCTTCTGTGACCCGGAACTGGGCGTGGCATCGTGGGCAGTATTTGCGCCCAGCGGAATCAAATGGTGGCAAGGAAGGTGATGTCGCTGAAAATCACACAAGTCAGGTTAGAAAGTGATCTGGGAATAAAGGATTCCTTTACCCAGCGACCCCACATCGATAAAAGGAAAACTAATTACACCTGCACTTTCTCCACCTGAAATGGACGCGCACATTACCCAAGGCTTCACCTGTAATGGGACACACACACACACCTCCCTAAAAAAAGGTCAGCACATTGTTTAATCTATTGGTTTGCAATGCATTGCGGTTGTGAATAAAAGTGAAATACTGAGCGCGCGGCGCCCCCGTTTGGGAAGAGCGAGCGCGCAGGAATATGTTTAAGCGCGGGCAGCTCCCGCTGACCTTTACCTTTCAAGCCCAGGGGCTCGGAGGGCAGCACCCGCTGCAGGCTGTTGGAGCTGTTGGAACTGCTGTTGTTGGACAGAACCATCTGGCTGGAGTTCTGGCCCAAGGTCTGGCTGTTGCTCAAGGAGTTTATGAACTTCAACACGTCGTTGGTTTCCCCCGGCTTCTTCACAGCCACAAAGCTCGCGATACTGACTGCAAATGTCAAGACGCACAGACTGATCAGGTGTGTGTGTGCACGCGCGTGTGTCCAGGTACATGTGTCTAACTGAGGTGTGTGTGCGCGTGCGCCCAGGTACATGTGTCCAACTGAGGTGTGTGCGCGTGCGCCCAGGTACATGTGTCCTACTGAGGTGTGTGTGTGAGCGTGCAGGTACATGTGTGTAACTGAGGTGTGTGCGCGCGTGAGCAGGTACATGTGTCCAACTGAGGTAGGTGTGTGTGTGTGTGTGTGTGTACAGATACATGTGGCCAACTGAGGTGTGTGTGTGAAAGCAGGTACATGTGGCCAACTGAGGTGTGTGTGTGAGCGTGCAGGTACATGTGTGTAACTGAGGTGTGTGCGCGCGTGAGCAGGTACATGTGTCCAACTGAGGTGTGTGTGTGTGTGTGTGTGTGCGTGCACAGATACATGTGGCCAACTGAGGTGTGTGTGCGTGCGCAGGTACATGTGTCCAACTGAGGTGTGTGTGTGTGTGTGTGTGTGTGTGCATGCACAGATACATGTGGCCAACTGAGGTGTGTGTGTGAGAGCAGGTACATGTGGCCAACTGAGGTGTGTGTGTGAGCGTGCAGGTACATGTGTGTAACTGAGGTGTGTGCGCGCGTGAGCAGGTACATGTGTCCAACTGAGGTGTGTGTGTGTGTGCGTGCACAGATACATGTGGCCAACTGAGGTGTGTGTGTGAGAGCAGGTACATGTGGCCAACTGAGGTGTGTGTGTGAGCGCGCAGGTACATGTGTGTAACTAAGGTGTGTGTGAGCGCGCAGGTACATGTGTGTAACTGAGGTGTGTGTGAGCGCGCAGGTACATGTGTGTAACTGAGGTGTGTGCGCGTGAGCAGGTACATGTGTCTAACTGAGGTGTGTGTGTGCGCGCGCAGGTACATGTGTCTAACTGAGGTGTGTGTGCGCGCGCAGGTACATGCGTCTAACTGAGGTGTGTTTGTGCAGGTACATGCGTCTAACTGAGGTGTGTTTGTGCAGGTACATCTACCTGCGTCTAACTGAGGTGTGTGCGCATGAGCAGGTACATGTGTCTAACTGAAGTGTGTGTGAGAGCAGGTACATGTGTCCAACTGAGGTGTGTGTGTGGGCAGGTACATGTGTCTGAGGTGTGTGTATATGTGAGCAGGTACATGTGTCTGAGGTGTGTGTGAGAGAGCAGGTACATGTGTCCAACTGAGGTGTGTGCGCGCACAGGTACATGTGTCCAACTGAGGTGTGTGTGTGTGTGCGTGCGCAGGTACATGTGTCCAACTGAGGTGTGTGTGTGTGTGCGTGCGTGCACAGATACATGTGGCCAACTGAGGTGTGTGTGTGAGAGCAGGTACATGTGGCCAACTGAGGTGTGTGTGTGCGCGCGCTGGTACGTGTCAAACTGAGGTGTGTGTGCACACAGGTACATGTGTCCAACTGAGGTGTGTGTGTGTGTGCGCGCGCAGGTACATGTATCAAACTGGTACATGTAAGTACAGTGTGTGTGCGCGCAGGTACGTGTGTTTAAGTACGGTGTGTGTGGGTGCAGGTGTGCGCACGCGCAGGTACATGTAAGTACAGTGTGTGTGCACGCACAGGTACGTGTGCGCAAGTACGGTGTGTGTGCGCGCACACACACACACACACACACACACACAGGTACGTGTGTGTAAGTACGGACATTTAAATAAATGTTTTTATTGTCGCCCACACTTTTATTCTGACTGTATATTAGGTATACACTATACAGTGTTTCCAGCACATTCTTATTCTGTCCCGTTACCAAAAATAAATAAATAAAAGCGAGAGACTGAAGTGTGAGTCCTTCCTATAGCAGGACTCTTCAGTCTCTCCCCCGTGGAGGCTTCCCTGTCACTCACAGCACTTACCAACTTTCTGATTGGAGGTTTGGTTGCTCTGACCAGGATGCTGCTGCTGCTGCTGCTGAAGATGATGCTGCTGCATCGTTATCTGTCCGAGTCCCACCGGTGACTGGCTGGGAGCCAACGTGGTGGATGTGCTGGGGGTGGACCTGTTGGGCTGAGCTTGAGTTTGGGGCACAGTGCTCCTGATGGTGAGCGTGGCCGGGATGACGGTGGTGAAGGTGTTGGTGGATGGCCGCACGGGAACGTTGGGAGCAGGTCTTACCTGCGTCATCTGTGAGAACACCTGAGGGACTCCTACTCCCGGCTTCATAAACTGAGTCCCCGGAGCTGAGCGGAAAGAGCAGGTGCATGTTAAACGCGACACTGCAACATCGCATCCCTGCACCACGGAGCGTGGCATGCAGGGAGTTGTAGAGACAGTATTATCACAGTGTGACGGTAGTGCTAGATGTGGCTGCTTTGAATAAAGGTTACGCCCGCCGTTACCCCTGCCTGTCAGTAATATAATGTGTAGTTATATAAACTGTGCCCACGTTGGGCTGTGTTGTGTAGCCTGGTTCTGTGTGCAGGAGGGAACATTGCAAGTTTCATGGAACAACTTATGTTGCATTAAAACCAATCATCAGGGAGCCAAGTAATATCGGAGGCCCCTTCTACTGACCCTCCCTATGTGTACCCATGATGTCACCATGGGGCATATAGATAGGGAGGGGTGGCCCTGGTTGTAGTTTCAGTTCCAGGCATGAGCTCGTTGGGTGCTCGTTGGGTTCCTGTTGTGCTCGTTTGCGGTTCTGATACCAGTTCCTGTAAGGCTGAGCTTTGTGGATGTGCGTTTACATAAAACAATAACAGTTATTGTGGAGGTTACGGGACGTTAAAAGCCCCGAGAACACCGTTTAGTGGACTGGGCCCTTCATTACCCGACTCGTCCTTCTGACGAAAACAAACGTTAACGGCCTCAGAAAATTAAAGTAGGCTGGAAGCCATTGAATTATTTAACAGGATCTCTCACTTATCTATTACAAGATTATACTTGTGTTCTGCTGGGCACCACAGTACAATGGGCTCATATTAGCGAGGACACTAGAGCTATCCTGTTGCTGGTGTTCATGTAGAGATAGGACCTATATCCAACGTATTCACAGATATATACAGCCATGCTCTATGTTTATTCAAGACATCGAAGTTCTGCTTTTGGATTCGAGCTGGTTTGATCTGCACTTTTGAGGCTTATTCAATATACAGCAAAGCGGCCTGTAGACAGCAGTATGGAGTTTGGGCGGGAGCTGCTTCGGGGTATATAGAAACCCCTCCGTCTCATGTGCCAGTATGGTTGCGTTGGGTAACCTTAATCAAGCCATAGTGTTTGAGGGTGGGAAGTGGCAGAACAAGGCACAGGTATCACTGATACACTCACCTGGCACTATAGTGATGGGTCTCACCGTCTGCCCCTGCTGCACATTCAGAACGATCCCCACCTGATTCATGGAATTCATGGTGTTCATGCTGTTCTGCACCGGCCTCATGTTCCTCACCGGAAAACCCTGAGGGACAGGAAGTGCAACACAGCTGTGGGGTTTAAGTCACTCTCCTCTGGTCACCAGCAGCAAGTGGTCCTGCTGACTACCATCTGATGGCGTGTTAAGGTCACTTGCAAAGGTCAGACAGGGAGCAAGAAAAGAACCACAGAAAAGGCAGTGGAGGGAAGAGAGACTGGCGGAGAGTGGCAAGGCTGACCACTCCTGACATCTGCCCCATGTCGGTAACAAAAGCTGGTCTTTATTTATCACAGTAATAAAAACAAAGCGAGGACACAATTTACCTGTAGGACATTGCAGTCAGTTTGATTCTTATTATTTGCTTTAAAGGACGTCCCAACAGTGTGGCACTTACACCGTTTAGTTAGGAGGTCTTCTGTGCAGTGTATATACAGACACTGCTTGTGTCGGGCAGAGGGGACACCCCCTTACCTGTGTGGTTATGAAGATGGGCTGGGTAGAAACAGATGAGTTGTTGCCATGATTGGCGTTCTGCATGACTTGCATTGGGCGTAACATGGGCTGCGTGACCATTGTGCCCAGGCCGGAGGTGGCATTCTGGGTCAGTATGAGGGACTGCCCAGCTGACTGAACCATGGGCGCTGAACCTATAAATAGAAAATACAGAACACAACTGATTTCCCATCTCCATGGACTAGGACAGGGGTGCTCAACTCCCGTCCTGAAGACACCCCAGCAGGTCGGGTTTTCGGGATATCCTGGCTTCAGCACAGGTGTTGCAGTCTTTGACTGAGCCACCTCAGGGGTATGCTGAAAACCTGACCTGTTGGGGGTCTTGAGGACTAGAGGTGAGCACTCCTGTACTAGGTGACCCAATAAACTCTTATGCTGTAGGCCGGTACCAATAAACCCAAAGAACACCCATAAGGGATTTTTTCCAGCGACGTGGGGGAAATCACTGGAAAAAGATAAGAGACTCAATTTAAATGTGATAAGGGAGCCATTCCTTCAGTGATCAATACAGTTACCCACACATCAATAGGTGCTGCTACAAATAAGTCCCCGCCAGGATATTAGGACCTTAAATGCTGCAATTGATTATTTAATTAGTGAAACTAATGAAAGCGTTCACACTTCTGCACATGCATTTCTCATCATAATAAATGAGATATAGACATACTTGAGTCCAATGTCAAGTTGTGCCTAATAGACCTTCTATATTGATTTGAATGGAAATGTTTTCCATGAGACATTTTCAGTGCACGCTTGTTAATTATAACAATAGAGTTGATGGAAATGCTCCGTATGAAGTCACTGCAAATAGCAGAGGAAATGTTACAGAGACAGAATATATGTATCCCTCTAGTACAAAGTCTCCTTAATGCACCAAATTACATTTGGGAAGTTTGATTAGAATGTGGTACCAGACATTTCTTCAATTCTTGACGTATCAAACAGCTCCAATAAATTTAGTGTTTTCATTTCGGGATTAACGGCTCCCTTCCCGCGCCTCTAACCCAACTCAATGCAGGTTCTCACCGCCCTTCCCACGCCTCTAACCCAACTCAATGCAGGTTCTCACCGCCCTTCCCGCGCCTCTAACCCAACTCAATGCAGGTTCTCACCGCCCTTCCCGCGCCTCTAACCCAACTCAATGCAGGTTCTCACCACCCTTCCCGCGCCTCTAACCCAACTCAATGCAGGTTCTCACCGCCCTTCCCGCGCCTCTAAACCAACTCAATGCAGGTTCTCACCGCCCTTCCCGCGCGTCTAAAGCAACTCAATGCAGGTTCTCACCGCCCTTCCTGCGCCTCTAACCCAACTCAATGCAGGTTCTCACCACCCTTCCCGCGCCTCTAAACCAACTCAATGCAGGTTCTCACCGCCCTTCCCGCGCCTCTAACCCAACTCAATGCAGGTTCTCCCAGCCCTTCTTGCGCCTCTAACCCAACAATGCAGGTTCTCACCGCCCTTCTTGCGCCTCTAAACCAACTCAATGCAGGTTCTCACCGCCCTTCCTGCGCCTCTAACCCAACAATGCAGGTTCTCACCGCCCTTCCTGCGCCTCTAACCTAACAATGCAGGTTCTCACCACACTTCCCGCTCCTCTAACAACGCAGGTTCTTACAGGTTTGGTTTATAATGTTAAAAAAATACACATACAACTGCTGTATCTCCTTACCACTGTTGTTCGCAAACAGCGTCACCAAGGTCTTCTTGGCGTTGTCACTCTTCTGGGCAGCGCTGTGTGTGACGGAGGTTGCAGTGGTGTAATGACTCCCCAGTGATTGGTGAGAAACCACTGGTAGAGGAGCAGTGACTGGCTGCAGGCTGACAGAGACTGCAAGAGAGGCAGAGACATGCAGTGTACCGGAGAACCAGGAAGGACATGGATCAGAACATGCTGCAGAGTTACGTTGGCGTGTGACTGCGCTATCTGCAGATTATTTCCAAGCTCTGTGATTTGGTTGAGATGTCTATTAGAAATGTTAGGCTTTGCATATTAAGCCTTCACACATTATGTGGAATTAGAAAAGATTGCCAAAGGGCAGTAACCAGACAATCTTAGGAGAGCTTTATTGGCAGTCACCATGAATTATTTTGCTGGAGGGATAAAATGCTGATTCGGTGAGCACTTCTCCCAGAAATTATACTGATATTATTTCCATATCACTAGTGATGTGTTCAACCACATAAACAGCAAGATTTTATCCTGCACCCTGCGCGAGAAACAGGAAAAACACTTCCGTACTGCGGATGCAAAATGGTTTCTTACAACTGCACCAAACAAAACGCCACAATATTTCTCCAAGGACAGACTCTGACATCAAAAGCGGTGTCAGATTTTGCACTCTTAGACATACTGATGTTACTAAATTTAAAAAGCGCTGTGCTGGAGCTAAAGAAACCTTCCTCGTGGCAGCGGGCGGAGGAGGCTGGCACGGCTTAACATTAGGAGGGTGACCTAGCAATAACGCAGATGTAATTTCTGCAATCATGTTACAGCGGGTTACCTGTTGCCGTTCTGTCCACATAACTGTAATCTTCCACAAACGAATCTTCAATCACGTCACTGATTTTCTGCCAGGGCTCCAGCTCCTCCTCCTCACATTCCATAAACAGGTCGGTGTCCATGATGCTGGGAGCGGACGTCTCACTGTGTGTGATAAGGGGAGGAATCAGCACCCGGGAATGCCAGGCCGCTTTCACACACTGGAGGCGATAAAAGAGGGAAGCGGACATATTTAGGACATGATGTTCCAAAATGTTTATTTTAAAAAAGGAATGAAACTTTAATGCTACATTGTAGGCTTCTCTAATCTGCACTTCAGTTTATAAAATATATCAAATAATAAGAAAAGAATTCCACTCCACAGTATTGTTTGAAAAATAAACAATTAGGGTATCTCCAGAAGCTCATCTAACAGCAAGTAACTGGGCTCTTAGGGATTGGAAAGAGAATTTACAAAACAGACTTTTTTTTCTTCTATGGACAGCATGTGCCTCAAATATCTGCTGTAATATCTCTGAAGTGAAAAACCCTTCTGCTCAGTAAGGCTGAGATTATACCAAGATCATTCTGTGATGTCACTTAGCGCTGCCGCTGAGCGGCATCTTGATTATACATGGGAGACAGGGCAGAGGAGGCATGGCCGTGAGCGGTTCGCCCTCATTGGCTGAACCGCTCATGTGACACGGCCATCGCCAGAGAAAAAACAATTTGGGAGTCTCTTCCCCGCCGCCTGCTTTGCAGTACGGTTGCGCAGCGACCGTCGCCATCGGTATGAGCAGTTTCATTGTATGTATGCCATTTGTTTTGGTGCGGCGCGCGTTTTTCGGTATAAACACGGTTTAATGCACCGTGCATTTCCTCAACATATTTTGATTTATTAAAGATCACAATAGTTGGCATCAAAAGTTTGTGCCAACTCAAATAGGTGAAACGTGTCTGGCTTCCCTGGGCAAATGAGGGAAGATGGTAATAAAACTAGCACATTTTGCTTCTGATTCTTAACACATCACCAGTGGTGGAAAAAACTATTGTGGAATTTGGGAACACCATAGAGAAATAGTCAACCTATATTTCAGAGGTGTGCTGGGTTGGTAAATATGGTACCGGCTTTCTTGGGGATATGGTACCAATCTCTATAGACAGTGTTCGACAAACCTATACATTTGCTCGCCCCGGGCGAGTGGATTTAACATCGTGGCGAGCTCCTATTGGCCCAAGCAGCACATGTTTGGTACAAGGTGGCGAGTAGATTTTTTTTGTGTGGCGAGTAGATTTTTTGGTGATTTGTCGACCACTGTGTATAGGGCAGGTGAAAACCAACAGGGAAGGAAACCCCTTTACCTTCCAAATCACAGACGGATGTAAATAGAGCAAGTTATAGTGTAAACACAGATACAATGTGTATTTGTACTAATTATCAGCTAAAAGCTGCAGACCAAGCAAAATCCTACATGTGTTTTTTTAATAAATCAGTTCTCTGCTATGAGAAAATACGTGAAGCATTTTTTTAAACAATTACATTTTTAATGTATTCTAATGTAACAAGCATTTTTTGTTTCTATAGTAACCATTTACAAGTCACATCCCCTTCCTCTTCTGAAACAGGCTCTGGAACACCCCTTTTTGAGCCCTGCCCTCTCTCTAGCAGTGCACCAATTGTATCTAGTGACTGCCTGGTTACATGATCTTCCCCACAGAATGTTGCATGTTTGGTCCTCTTCTGATGCACTGACAAGTCATTTAGTGAACCCCAGATCCGAATCTTCACCGATTGATCGGCAACTTAGCTAATTACTTATCATTGTATGGATTGTATTGATGCACATATTAAAGGCTTTAAGGTCTTCTAAGGCTGCGGCCACGCGTGTTTGGAGTGCTCAGTTTAATGATAGCAAATCAGCATGGCCACGTGGACACAGTGCGCGCTCATACGCTTAGCAAAGCTGGGTGCATGAGGAGACAGGGAAAATTGATTTTCAAGCGCACTGAAGGGTCACATGACCCTTCAGCAACCAATCAGTACCAGACAATGCACACAGCCACAGCCACACACACACACACACACCCCTGATCCAGCCAATGACACGCCCCTAGCCATCTCCACCCCCCCTCCCCCCCAACCTGCAAAATTCAGCAGGACAGCCAAGTGCTCATGCTTGGTGAGTTGGTGACATCACAGCCCTCAAGCATGACCGCCCTCAGCAGCAGCGTGGCCGCAGCCTAAATCTTCAACCATGATAACTAGAGGAATGGAACTATCAACATCAAGCAAGTGCACCAGGGTTTGAGATACAAGGTCATTAATATAGCTTTTTACCGTTGTAATATATTATCTCACTAGACTCTTCTGTAATGCCATATATTGAGTAGATAAGAGGATGTGTCTTCTCAACGAGCTATCATATGAGCTATATACAAAAGAAAGATGGTTTACACTTCTGGTGTAAAACATTTTCACCTCTTCCTTCTTTAGGATACAGATTTTCTGGAGTCTCCGAACACAAAGGACCCGCACACCATGTTTTTTGTAATGTTCTCAATGGATTAAGGACATGGATAATAAATACAAGAGTTTGTTGCACAATGGAGCAATGAGATTAGCATTACAACTAAAGGAAACAGGATTTTTGGGTGCCAAAAGACAATTAACTGATTCAAGTTATTGAGAAACCGACCAGGAGAGGGAATTTACTAGATTTGGAAATAAACAAATGTAGAAGTAATAACAAATATTGAAGTCCGGGAACATTTGCGAAACAGTGATTATAACATGGTCTTATTTGAAATAAATAATCAAAAAACATATTATATGGATTCAACAACAAAGACTTTACATTTTAGAAAGGCAGATTTGAATAAACAGAGGAATAATCTAAAAGGAATACATTGGAAAATGTGGAGGATAAAACGGGCAGTCTTTAACACATTGTTAGAAGAGCACACTTATTTATCAGTGTATAACCTTGGGTAATATATATATAAGAGAAACAAGTCTAAACCAATGTGGCTAAATAAACAGGTAGGGGAGGAAATGGCAAAGAAGAGAAGGCATCTAGATTATTAAAGTCAGAGGGGATGGAGACATTGCATCAGAATTATAAGGAACTAGCTGATATACCCGGCGTTGCCCGGGCGTGGAAGGGCAGGGAGCATGGAGTGGAAGGGCGGGGGGGCCAAGGGGCGTGGAAGGGCACGGAGGGGCGGGGGGGGCAAAGGGCAGGGAGGGGCAAAGGGCAGGGAGGGGCAGGGGTGCAAAGGGCAGGGGAGGGCAGCGGGTGCCAAAGGGCAGGGCAGGAGGGAGGGGGGGGGGGTGCCAAAGGGCAGGGAAGGGGCGGGGGTGGGGGGGCAAAGGGCCGGAGAGGGGCGGGGGGGCACGGGGCGGGGGGCCAAGGGAGGGAGGGGCGGGGGGCCAAGGGCAGGAGGGCAGGGGGGGCCAAAGGCAGGGGGGCCAAGGCAGGGAGGGGGGAGGGGCCAAAGGGCAGGGAGGGGGGGCGGGGCCAAAGGGCAGGGAGGGGCGGAGGGGCCAAAGGGCAGGGAGGGGCGGGGGGCCAAAGGGCAGGGAGGGGCGGGGGGTCTAAGGGCAGGGAGGGCAGGGGGCAGGGAGGGCAGGGGGCCAGGGAGGGCAGGGGGCAAGAGGGCAGGAGGGAGGGGAGCAGGGAGGGAGGGAGGAGGGCAAAGGGCAGGGGGGCAAGAGGGCAGGGAGGGAGGGAGGAGGGCAAAGGGCAGGGGGGGCAGAGGGCAGGGAGGGGGGCAAGAGGGCAGGGAGGGAGGGGGCAGAGGCCAAAGGGCAGGGAGGGGCGGGGAGGCCAAAGGGCAGGGAGGGGGGGAGGCCAAAGGGCAGGAGGGGCCAAAGGCAGGGAGGGGCGGGGGGGGGCCAAAGGGCAGGGAGGGGCGGGGGGGGGGCAAGGGCAGGGAGGGGTGGGGGGGGCAAAGGGCAGGGAGGGGCGGGGGGCCAAAGGGCAGGGAGGGGCGGGGGTGGCCAAGGGCAGGGAGGGGCGGGGGTGGCAAAGGGCAGGGAGGGGCAGGGGTGGCCAAAGGGCAGGCAGGGGTGGGGGGGCCAAAGGGCAGGGAGGGGCGGGGGGCCAAAGGCAGGGAGGGGGCAGGGCAGGGAGGGGCGGGGGGGCCAAAGGGCAGGGAGGGGTGGGGGGGCCCAAAGGGCGGGAGGGGGTGGGGGGGCCCAAAGGGCAGGGAGGGGGGGGGGGGGCCAAAGGGCAGGGAGGGGCAAGAGGGCAGGGGGGCAGGGAGGGAGGGGGCAAAGGGCAGGGGGGGCAAGAGGGCAGAGGTGAGGGGGGCAAGAGGGCAGGGAGGGGGGCAAGAGGGCAGGGAGGGGGGCAAGAGGGCAGGGAGGGAGGGGGGCAAGATGGCAGGGAGGGGAGCAAGAGGCAAAGGGCAGTGGTGGCAAAGGGCAGAGGGGCAAAAGGGCAGGGGGGCAAAGGGCAGGGGGAGGGAGGGCAGGGGGCAAAGGGCAGGGGAGGGAGGGCAGGGGCAAGGGGAGGGAGGGCAGGGGGCAAAGGGCATTGGGAGGGAGGGCAGGAGGGGCAAAGGGCAGGGGGAGGGAGGGCAGGGGGGGCAAAGGGCAGGGGGAGGGAGGGCAGGGGGGGCAAAGGGCAGGAGGGAGGGCAGGGAGCAAAGGGCATTGGAGGGCGGGCAAAGTTAAGGGTAGGGGGGGCAAAGGGCATTAGGAGGGAGGGCAGGGGGTGAAAGGGCATTGGGAGGGAGGGCAGGGGGCAAAGGGCAGGGGAGGCAAAGGGCAGGGGGGGGCAAAGGGCAGGGAGGGCAGGGGGCAGGAGGGCAGGGGGCCAGGGAGGGCAGGGGGCAAGAGGGCAGGGAGGGAGGGGGGGCCAAAGGGCAGGGAGGGGTGGAGGGGCCAAAGGGCAGAGGGGAGGAGGGAGGGGCCAAGGGAGGAAGGGGGCAGGGGCCAAAGGGAGAGGGAGGGGCGGAGGGGCAAAGGGTCAGGGCAGGGAGGGGCGGGGGGCCAAAGGGCAGGGAGGGGCGGGGGGTCTAAGGGCAGGGAGGGGCAGGGGGCAGGGAGGGCAGGGGGCAGGGAGGGCAGGGGGCAAGAGGGCAGGGAGCAGGGAGGGAGGGAGGAGGGCAAAGGGCAGGGGGGGCAAGAGGGCAGGGAGGGGGGCAAATGGCAGGGGGCAAGGGCGGGAGGGGGCAGAGGGAGGGAGGAGGGGAAGGGCAAGAGGCAAGGGAAGGGAGGGGCGGGGAGCCAAAGGGCAGGGAGGGGCGGGGGAGGCCAAAGGGCAGGAGGGGCGGGCGAGGGAGTGCAAGTGGGCCAAGGCAGGGAGGGGGGTGGGGGGGGGGGGGGTAGGGCAGGAGGGTCGGGGGCGGCAGAGGGGCGGGCGGAGGGTGTCATGGGTGCAAGGGCAGGGAGGGGCGCGGGGGGGCAAGGCACGGGCAGGGACGGGGCGGGGGGGGCAAGGGCAGAGGGAGGGGCGAGGAGGAGGGGCGGGGGGGGGCCAAGGGCAGGCAGGCGGTGGTGGTGGGCCAAAGGCAGGGAGGGGGCGGGGGGGGGCCAAGGGTTCAGGATGGGGCACAAAGGGCAGGGAGGGCAGGGGGGCCAAAGGGTCACGGGGGTGGGGGGTCACAAAGGCAGGAGGGTTGGGGGTGGGGGGCCCATAAAGGGCAGGGGTGGGGTGGGGGCCAAGAGGCAGGAGGGCAAGAGGGCAGGGGGCAAGGGAGAGGGGGCAAAGGGCGGGGCAGAGGGAGATGAGGGAAGGGCAGGGAGGGGGGCAAGAGGGCAGGAGGGGCAAGGTAGGCAGCGGGGGGCAGGAGAGGGGGGCCAGGAGGGGGGGCAAGAGGCCAAGGGCAGGGTGAAGGGCAGAGGGCAACAGGCAAGGGGGGACACGAGGAAAGTGCAGGGGCAAAGGGCAGGGGGGAGGGAGGGCAGGGGGCAAAGGGCAGGGGAGGGAGGGGCCAAAAGGGCATTGGGGAGGGCAGGGCGGAGGCAAAAGGGCAGGGGCGGAGGGAGGCAGGGGGGGGGAAACGGGCAGGGGGAGGAGATGGCAGGGAGCAAAGGGCATTAGGAGGGAGGGCAGGGGGCAAATGGCATTAGGAGAAGGGTAGGGGGGAAGGGCATAGGAGGGAGGGCAGGGGGTGAAAGGACATTGGGGGGAGGCAGGGGGCAAAGGGCAGGGAGGGGAGGGCAGGGGGTCAAAGGGCTTGGGAGGGGAGATGCAGGGGGGGCAAGGGCAGGGGGCAGGGGCAGGAGGAGGCAAAGGGCTAGGGGAGGGAGGGGGCAAAGTGCTTGGAGGGAGGGCGCGGGGGCAAAGGCTTCGGGAGGGAGGGCAGGAAAGGGCATTGGGAGGAGGGCAAGGGGCAAAGGGCAGGAGGTAGGGGCAAAGGGACCGGGGGAGGCAGGGCGGCATTGGAGGGAGGGCAGGTGTGGGCCAAGAGCAGGGGGGAGGAGGGGCTGGGAGGAGGGCAGGGGTGGGGAGGGAGGGCAAGGGAGGGGAGGGAGGGCAGGGAGGGAGGGCAGGGGGGCAAAGGGCAGGGTGAGTCAGGGCCGCGGTATTAAAAAAAACCATTCCCCTGGAGTTCCTCACCTTGCACCGGCCGCAGGCTCCTCTTCCTCGGGCTCCCGCGGAGAGGCTGAGGACGCTCCGAGTGAGGGGTGGCGCATCCCGCGGGGAGAGGCGGAGACAGCCGGAGGAGAGGCGGAGGCAGCCGGGGGGGGGCGCCAGGTGAGGGGAGAGCCGCGTGCTCTGTGTGTGTGTGTTGAGCGCCGGGTGAGGGAGTGGCCTATGGGTGGTGAGAGCCGTGTGTCCCGGGCGCTCGCTCCGCTCCCCCGCTGACTGTAGCGGCGCCGGGGGGTGGGGGGGGGGAGGAAAAAGCGCGGGAAACCCGGGGAGAGGAGGAGGTGCGCGCGTGTGTGTGTGATCACTCCGCCTCAGGCCAATGAGAGGTGTGCAGGGGCGGGCGGCCGGCCCAAGGGAGCAATCTCATGGCCTGGCCCAAGGTCCAATGGGATTGCCGCTAGGGACACAGGGAGGGACACAGGGAGACACATACAGACACGGACACATAGGACACTTTCACAAAGATATAGTAGATGTAACAAAAATTGCACAGCAAATTAGCAAAAATTGAAAAAAAAAGGATCGCAATAGAAAGTAAGATAAACTGTAAAAAGTTATTTAAGTATCTTAATAACAAAAAGATTCAAATGAAAATATAGGACCCTTTCAGTGCGAGATGGGTAGACAGATTATTGGAGATAAGGAAAAAGCAGAGGTATTAAACAAATTCTTTGCCTCTGTGTTTACCAGGGAAGAATCAATTTCAATTGTAGTGCCGCAGGAAGAAGCCACAACCTCCATATTAATGAACAATTGGTTATCTGAGTAAGAAGTGTATAGGAGGCTTGATAAAATTTAAGTAAATAAGGCTCCTGGCCCCTATGGCATACATCCAAGAGTTCTTAAGGCACTAAGTTCAGCAATAGCCAAACCTTTACCAATAATAATACCCAAGGACTCCATTTCCACAGTCTCAGTACCACAAGATTGCCATAAAGCAGACGTGGTACCTATATTTAAAAAGGATCTAGATCACAACCAGGGAATTACAGACCTGTAAGCCTGACATGAATAGTGGCTGGGCTAAAGTCGTGAGTGGAGTACCTCAAGGATCGGTACTGGGACCCCTGCTTTTTAACTTGTTTATTAATGACCTTGAGGTTGGCATCGAGAACAAAGTCTCCATCTTTGCTGATGACACTAAGTTGTGTAAGGTAATAGAATCAGAGCAGGGTGTAATTTCTCTCCAGAAGGACTTGGAGAGACTGGAAACTTGGGCAGGTAAATAAATGGCAGATGAGGTTTAATACAGATAATTGTAAGGTTATGCATTTAGGAAGCAAGAATAAACAGGCAACTTACAAAGTAAATGGGGATAAAATAGGGGTATCCTTGATGGAGAAGGATTTAGGAGTGCTTGTAGACAGCAGGCTTAGCAATAGTGCCCGAAGTCATGCAGTAGCTGCAAAGGCAAACAAGATCTTAACTTGCATTAAACGGGCAATGGATGAAAGGGAAGAAAGCGTAATTATGCCCCTCTACAGGGCATTAGTAAGCCCACACCTTGAATATTAAGTTCAGTTTGGACACCACTCCATAAAAAAGAAATTATGGAACTAGAGAGAGTGCAGAGAAGAGCCACCAAATTAATAAAGGGGATGGAAAATCTGATTTATGAGGCTAGCTACTTTAGATTTGCTTACATTAGAAAAGAGGCGTTTAAGAGGGGATACATATATATTCGGGGACAGTACAAGGAGTTTTCAAAATAATTATTCATCCCGAGCGTAGTACAAAACGACACAGGGTCACAAATTAAGGTTTGAGGAAAGGAGATTTCACCAGCAGCAAAGGAAAGGGTTCTTTACAGTAAGGGCAGTTACAATGTGCAACTCATCACCCATGGAGACTGTTATGGCAGATACAATGAATATCTTCATAAAAAAAGGTTGGACAACTTTTTAGAAAGGAAAGGTATACAGGGATATACCAAATAAGTAAACATGGGAAGGATGTTGATCCAGAGAGTAATCAGATAGTCATTATTTGGAGTCAGGAAGGAATGTAATTTCCCCTTATGAGATATCATTGGATCATGTGTCACTGGGGGGTTTTGTTTGCATTCCTCTGGATCAAAATACTGTAAATACAAATATAGGATAAGTATCTGTTGTCTAAATTTAGCACAGGTTGAACTTGATGGACAAATGTCTTTTTTCAACCTCATCTTCTATGTAATGCAGAGAAAGGAGTTTCTGCTTAGCATTCAACAGGTTAATTAGCACAATGAATAAGAAAACATATTGCCTTAATTTCATAGTCTTTCCCATGAGAGGAAGGAATTATTAACCAAAAAAAGTCAATGGGAGTTTTCAGACGGTTACAGTCCAAAGGATGGTCTTGCACCATATTGAAAAACCACCCAAGTCACATGGTATCCAACCACGTCAAATATCTCCAACGTGAAGCTCTTTAAAAATTGGGACAGGTGAATATTGTGTGTGTTGAGCACAGTCAGACCGTGTAAGAGCAGCACACAGAATATCACACAGAATATCACGTACCCAGCAGTTTAGCACGATTGGAAAAACGATGAAGTCTGGGATCTCTCACAAAAAGACCGGGCAAAAATGGGGAAAAAAGGGAATTTATTTTAGGCCAATTAGAGAATACTCTGTTTTGTTCAAACTCTCGCATTTTGGGAGCAGAGGTAATATGTCTACCGATTCTTGCAAATAAAATCCAACGTTCTTGTCAATTTTTGCCCAGTACAGTATTAGTTGGAGGAAAAAAGAAATAAATAAAACCCAATATTATAGCACTTTCAATCTCGCTATTTGACAGAAAATTATTATTCCAGGTCTTTTGTTGGCAAACTATTTACATCAAAGATGAAAGAGGCGAGTAAACATCTTCACTTATACAGTTTGCATAACGTTAGGGCTGGGGTGAATCCCAAAGCGGGAATTACAACAAAGGAAAGTAAATGTGATGCCTTGGTTCAACCGCAAACTTGACCCTACCTATCTTTCTAACTATTGACCTGTGTCCCTCCTGCCTTTTGTCTCTAAACTCTTTGAATGTCTTGTATTCTCTCGTCTGCTCCATTTTCTCACCACCTATTCTCTCCTAGACCCTCTACAATCTGGCTTCTGTACGGCTCACTCCACTGAAACAGCCCTCACTAAAATAACTAATGACCTCCATACTGCCAAAGACAGAGGTCATTACACTCTGCTCATATAACTCGATTTCTCTGCGGCATTTCATACCGTGGATCACCCTCTCCGCCTTCACATTCTCCATACTCTTGGTATTCGTAACAAAGCTCTATCCTGGATCTCCTCTTACCTCTCCCATCATACTTTCAGTGTCTCTTCTGCTAACACGTCCTCCTCCTCCATCGAGCTCTCTGTGGGGATACCCCAGGGCTCTGTCCTGGGACCTCTCCTCTTTTCTCTGTACCCACTCTCTCTAGGTGACCTAATCACATCTCTTGGGTTCAAAGATCACCTCTACGCTGACGACACACACATTTACTTCTCAACCCCTGACCTTACACCTGCTGTACAAACCAAAGTTCCTAAGTGTTTCTCTGCTATATCATCCTGGATGGCCCTCTGCCGACTTAAACTCAACATGTCAAAAACAGACATTTCATCCCAAACCTGGCTCCACTACCTCCTTCCACATTACTGTTGGAAGTTCTGTCATTCACCCAGTAGTCCAAGCACACTGCCTAGGGGTCACACTCGACTCCTCTCTCACATTCGCCCCACACATTCAAAACATATCTAAAACCTGTCGATTTTCCCTCCGCAATATTACAAAATTCGCCCTTTCCTCGGTTGCGCAACTGCTAAAACTCTGACTCAGGCCCTCATTCTCTCCCGTCGTCTCGATTACTGTAACCTCCTGCTGTCCGGCCTCCCTGCCTCTCACCTGTCTCCCCTACAATCTATCCTAAATGCTGCGGCCAGAATCACTCTACTCTTTCCTAAATCTGTCTCAACGTCTCCCCTGGCTTCCTATCAAATCCCGCATCTCACACTCAATTCTCCCCCTCACTTTTAAAGCTTTACTCTTCTGCCCCTCCTTACATCTCAGCCCTAATTTTTCGCTATGCACCATCCCGACTCTTGCGTTCTGCTCAATGATGTCTTATCTCAACACCCTTTGTATCTAAAGCCCTCTCCCGCCTTAAACCTTTCTCACTGACTGGAATGCCCTTCCCCTCAATACCCGACTAGCACCCTCTCTATCCAACTTTAAGACCCACCTGCTTAAAGAAGCATACGATTAGCACCGTGACTAATACTATACACGATACATAAAGCTTGGCCCCTTGCAGACGCACTTACCAGAATGTCCTCCTACTGTCTCTGTACGTTCTTCCTACCAACCAATTAGATTGTAAGCTCTTCGGAGCAGGGACGCCTCTTCCTAAATGTTAATTTTTATGTCTGAAGCACTTGTTACCATGTTCTGTTATTTGTATTATTTGTTATTTATGTGATTGCCACGTGTATTACTACTGTGAAGCGCTATGTATATTAATAGCACTATACAAATAACCATACATACATACTGGAACCTTATGGCAGATTGGTGCTGGAATTTACACTCAATGTAACAATATTCAAAGTTATTATAAAGTGTTGTCCTGCGTCTGTTTTTATCCATCAGGTTTTAACCTCAAAAACTGAGCTAAAAAAAAAGCCTAGAAAAAAAATGCCAAGTACAGAGTCAATGGAAACGTGTGGAAATGTATGCCCAAAGATCAGGGCAAGTTATTCCCTGTGTCCGCTGAACTTCACAATTACCAAAGTTTCCATACTGGATCTTAATGTTTAGATTAAATGTAGGGGTCCTTTAGTCTAAATGCCTTAAAAATTGAACTCGTGATCGGTCCTCTATATCAAATACTGTTCATTTACCCTACTGGATATGGGAACTGATCCAACACTTGTTTAAATATACAAAGTTTGTAGACTTGCTTTGTAATGGGTTCGGCTGAAGTGTATTTCCCTCCCAATGCTGCTAATACTAATTACAACGATTGGAAGAAACTACTTTTTCCCCCCAATGGAAGAGAGGTGAATGGATTACAAACTTCTCTCTCCTCTTGACAAAAAAAATGAATAAGTTTAAAGACGGATACCAATTTTCTAAAGGCATTTATAATGAATTAATCGCCTCGTTACCAACTCCAACTGTAAGAGCATTAAACTGAATGTTGATCACTCCAAGCAATGTTGTGATCCGAGCACTCATATATATCTAAATGAATAATTAAAATAAGAAGGCAGGAGACGATATCTTTCCCTGTACAAGAGAGAGACATATTTAGAAATAACATGGCAGACGCAAGCGAAGCATGGCATTTTCTTCTATACAATCTTGACTTGTGTCTACAATAAACAAAATTATAATGCCAACTAGGCCTGGGATTTCTCTTCTGTGATTTCTACTAACCCTTTTAAAATCTCCACTGTGGTTGACCCTCCGTATCACGGACAGGTGTTTCCAGCACTGCCATACTGTGGCGGGGTATGTCATGTTCATTATATGGATTATAATGACATGTAACTGGTATTTTTCTGCCATTATAAACATACAAACTAGAACACGGGAGAGAGGAAAGAAATCTCTGTAATGTTGCACATTAGTCACAGGGTTTTCTTTCCTCTCTCCCGTGTTCTAGTTTGAATTCATTACCCGTTATATCTTGTACTCCGGCTGAGCGAGAGTTGGAGCGTCACTATTTTTTAGGGACACTCTACATTTGTCCTCCCATTAGAACATACAACTCTACTGATGCGTTGGGTGCAGATTGGGAACTCTATATCGTATCGCTCTACTAGTATTGCAGCTACAACATGATTTACTATTTCTAACACCAGAATGATGGTAAGATTTAATATATTAGGAGATTAGCAAAAACACTAATAATAAGATGGGCGGAGGTGGAGTATTTCCATACAACATTGGTATTTAATTTCCACCCCAATGGATAACAATGGGGCACTCTTGGTATTATTGTTCCATGCCGTGCTTAGTGTGATGAAGTTGCCTGTTAGATCCACATATCCCTGTGCCCCCCCCCATGAAGCTGTAATTCCTATTCTGATAGATATTATTATTATTATAAGATATTAATGGATTGGGGGGGGGGGGGTGCCATTGTTCTGCTGCAGCTCCCCCCTCCCAGGTGCTGATTCTCATGGGGCCCCTGTAAAAGGGTGTCAGACAAGGGGCCCCCTCACCCCTCTCCAGGGGGGCCCTCCTCATCCCCCTCCAGTGGGACCCCTCCTCACCCCTCTCCAGGGGCCCCCCTCACCATGGCCCCGGCCTTTTTTTTTGTCCCTCCTCACACAAAATAGTCCCCAGGACCAACATGGCGGCGGCGGAGGGTTCCAGCAGCGCCACCGCGTGGTATCTGCTGCCTACCCGCGGGTGAGGAGGAGTGACGGCGGGAATCCGGTCAGGCCCGGTGTGTGGTGGGTAACGGGCCCCGTGTGTGATGGGAGATGGTGAGAGCTCAGGCCTGCTGCTCCCGCCGCCGCCGCCTCCATCCCTCCCCCCCAATGTGTGACAGACCCCCATCTCCCCCCAGGCCGCTCACCTCCTCCGGTCACGGGCTCGGACACACCCCGGAGAGCCCCCGATCACACCGACCGCTCACACAAAGGGGGAGACGACAGAGAGCCGCGCGGAGGGGCACTGGCGGCTCACATGCATACCGCGCGGAGGGATACCGTGACCTCATTTCCTCCTCGCGTCCTGATTGGCCGGGGGCCTGAGGAGGTCCGTGACGTCATGGCCAGCCTGGCCATCCCTTTCTTTTTTTGTATTATTATTGTGGGGGGCTTGGGCAGGTGCTGCTCCCCCTGTGGGGGGCATGGGGAGGTGCTGCTCCCCTTGTGGGGTGTCTGGGAGGTTAAAGTTCATGTGAGGCCCAGGACTAAATAATCCCCCAACACAGTGTTGTTAAGGCCCAAAGATCCTGTGGGGGAGGAGGACCTGGGGGGGAACTGGATCAAAAACATAAGACATGTCCATAGAAGAACTGCAATTTAATGAGTGGCAATCCATTGGCCTTTGTAAATAACACGTAAGAGGATGCTCAGGGTGGATAGCTTGGCTCTCAGAATATAAGGGCCAAACATGAGCGAGGTCTGTGGCACTGGGACAAAATGTCATGAAATATTTCAGGTTTTAATAGTTGGGGACCAATGGGTGCAGGTAATTTATTTGAGGCTGAAATGAGTGAGGTTGGCAAACATGGGATAAGGATTTCACGGGGTGATTTTAACTATAATATCCCATCTGTCATAGTGCAAGGGCCCGAAATGGAAGCGATTAGAGATATCTTGAGCAATAAATGATATTTTAATTAAATAACTTGTAATTATGCAGTAATTATCCATTGACGTCTGTGAGGCTGTTGAGTTTATAGTGAATGAGAAATGACAGTCCTAAAAATATAAGTTGAGAGCATCCTATTTATTTATTTATTTATAACAACATGTATTTATTTCTATGACGTGGTGTACCTTTAAATAGCATGGCCGCCAAACTTAAAAGACCCACAATAAGTGAGAGTTATGGTATATGATATCATAGACAAATGTTGACTTTACATGAGTGCGAAATGCTCAAAAAACTAGATTGGTCATCACTTGATTCTAGACGCAAAATTCATCTCTCTTGCCTTCATATATTTTCTTGGCAAGCTACTCGTCTATCTGAACAAGCTCCTCACCCCTACCACATGCAGCACTTATCATCTGAGATCTGATTCCAAAAGACTGTTCATGGTCCCAAGGTTCAGCAAAGTATCTGGCCGCTCCTCCTCTTACCGTGCACCCCAAAACTGGAACAGTCTACCGGAGACTCTCACAGCCGCCGGCAGTCTAAGTTCTTTCATAACTAAAGTGGTCTCACATTTTAATCAGATCTGTAACTGTTACATACGCCTATAATATATATTATCTCTAACTGTGCATGCAATGTCTTGTATATAATGTATAACCCTGCTCACTTATGTAACTATGTATTTGTAACCATGTATTATTTGTCGTCATAACTCTATGCCCAGGACATATGTGAAAACGAGAGGTAACGCTCAATGTATTACTTCCTGGTAACACATTTTATAAATAAATTAATTAAATAAATGAGTGAGAGTCCTTGGCAATGGGTGAAACTGTCTTCCAATCAACCAGGTTTATGAGGATGTTAATTATTACATGAGGATCCAGCTCTGTAAAAACATAGATGTCAAATTTAGAGACATTTGAGAAGTCCTGAACAAAAATATTAAATTTCAGAGAACTATTCGAAACTTTAACAACCAGTCATTCAGTTGATGTGAGTCTCGCTTATTTGTATATTTCCTGACCTCATTGTCTCATTTGTTTAAAACTAAAATAATTTCACTTGGGTGTCAACTGCTGGTTCACAAACTCCATGATCCACTCTTAGGTCTTTAATAAATATGAGTGTTCACCTTGATAAGTGATAGTCCTCTGAAGTCTGTAAGGACTTTTTTTCTGGAAATGTGTGAAACTTTAATTATTGTTTTTCAAAATGGGTGACGCTTTAGATGCCTGTGCATCTTTGGCTCGTACAATTAGAGTCAATTTAATATATATAGAAAAGTTGGGTTGACATCAACACGTATTCATGACGTTGATCTTGCATAAGCTACAGGCGACATGGGTTGAATCTGATTTAAAAAAAAAAAAAAACATTTCATATTGCCATTACTGCAACAATCATTATCACTTAAATGTTATCTGCTTGCTATTGAGTATGTGTGGATCTGAATTTTGGAATCCAAGGCATTATAAAATAACCAGTTACAGCTGCAATGAAGACGAAGCACTAAGTCATGCAAATACCCCCTGATGTTCACAATTGTTTAATAGTTTTAAAGACATTTCAGAACTTTTCAAATGTGGGCCCAGAAGCCTAACTGAGAACTGCAAAACAAGAAGTAACACCAAAAATACAATATATTCTAATTACTGGCTCATACTCAACTCTGCAATAGTTACTGCTGTTACAATTCCACTGGCTGTGCTTAATTCCAGGAAAGCACAATCCTGGTTGTACTTGAAGCAAAGCAACCGTGACGGCATTTGTAAAAGTTACCAACCGTTCATGTCATCTTCATGTCATGAGAACCCAAAGCAGTGTTTTTTTCCAACCTTTTTTTGGTTAACAAACCCTATGTGAAATTCTGAGGTACCCCCAAGCATCTCTAACAGCGCGTCTGGGATCCGATGCAGTGGAAATTCTTCTGTATTTGCAACAATTTTAAAAGTACCTGAAAACTACAGGGAACCCTTAAGGGATGCCCGGGGAACCCAACGGTTACAAAACACAGACCTAAAGCAGGGGAGCGCAAACTTTTGCTGCTGCGCCCCCTGTCTTGCCTACCCTGGTGCTCACGTCCCCACCCTCTTCTACCTTGGAGCTACGTCATGTGACCCGCGGCGTCATTTGACGCGTGTGACGTCACATGGTGACGCGTCACACAGCCGTCTGAATCCCGGTAAGTTGAGAGTTGCATAGGCCTCACGTGATCCCACGGCATTTAATTTAAATGCCTTGGGGAAGAGCACAGGGCCTCTGCAACCGCTGCGCCCCCCCAGAAAATTGTCCCGCCCCCCCCAGTTTGCGCACCGCTGACCTAAAGGATATAAATGTTGTTAATTAATTTTAAAAGAAGTTAAGGGTTCAGGTTTCTAAATACAAAAGTAGGGCTGCTCATTCATTTCAAAATGGATACATTGTATTTTTATTATCACTGGTTTTCTATTTTTAGGTGCTGTGTTTTGGGTTGTGCAGGACATACTGATTGTTATGCAGAATATGTTTCCTCACAAGTTTCAAGAAAATTGCTCTGTGTGTTGCTAAACAGCACAGTCCTTTTAACGCAGGGGTTCTTATCCAGGGGTGATTTCACCCCCAGGAGGTGATTGAAGGGGGCTCAGGGGGTGATTGAGAAGGCCAAAAAACACAATTGAGACTGCGCTTGGCTGGTAATCCCCTGTGCATCCAAACTGGGTATATCCTGCTGCTTCCACTCTCTCCCGCGATCCACCGGGGCCAACCCAGGCATATAAAATCCAAACGGAGACGCGCATGGAAACCGAAATCAATGTAAAGATATAACTTTATAGATAAAATAATAGGAAACAGCACTTACATCGTTAAGCAGTTGTGTTAAAATGAATGGCGCCACCCATTTTAACACAACTGCTTAATGATGTAAGTGTTGTTTCTTATTATTTTATCTATAAAGTTATATCTTTACATTGATTTGGGTTTCCTTGCGCTTCTCTATAGGCATACCCCGCTATACGGACCTTCACTTTACGGACACTCGCGAGTACGGACATATTTACGGTAGCACCATTCCCCTGTGTCCGTACACTCGCTTCGCAAGTACGGACACTTTTCTCTACAGACCACCGTAGTTGTGTGACGCGCTGATTCCCCTCGCCCAGTAGGGAAACGGCAGCTCGTGCGTGCACCTGTGAGTAGGACACAGGCACGTCCTGAACAGCAATTCCAGCTCCCAACCCAAGTGAAAAAGGTAGTGCTTCGCTTTAAGTAGATTTTCGCTTTACATTGCCTGGAACAGGGTTGTTTATTTCTGTGTATTTCTCGTGCTCTCAGGCTGCCAGCCCTCCCCAGCTGAAGTTACATGTTTTTCCCTGCTCTGAAGCAGCCAGAGCTGTGTATATTGCAACATAGTTATTACAAGTAATCCCCTTTTACACAGCCTCAGTCTAGTCAGTTGCCCTGGCAACCTCCCAATGCTCATATTTGAGATTGATTTAGTCCTCTCCCCCTGCTTTATCTGCATATTGTTATGCCCTTTAGCCTGTTCCTGTCTGACACGAAAGTGTGCTCCTTCCTTTCAAGCAAGCAGCCAAAGTGAGTAGCTCCTTCCACTGCTCCCTCAGAAAAGAAATCCTTTTTACCTTCCCCTCAGAGAAGCACTTCCCCATAGCAGGACACCATCCTCTCATAGGTTACTCTCCTGACAAGAGAAATCTGCTAGCACTATCCACATATAGAACTTTTATACTTCTGTTAACTCCCTTCAATAAAGTTGAAGAAAATAGAAGGACTTTGTGGGCTTTAAAAGGGGACGAGTTAAGCTACATGGACTTACTCACATGCTACAAATGAGCCTGGGTCCAGAATATACATACATGCTCTGGACCTATTCGGTACGTTAATGCGGGGTATGCCTGTATTTTGTTTTTTTATGTGGTGATTGAGAAGGTGCTGGGATTTGAAGATTTAATTTTTTTTTAATATTAAAAATGATCTAAACGCGAGATGTCAAACATTCGTTTCCGTTCTTCATTTGTAACATTTTATTAGTTGTATCCTGTTAAAATAACACGTGGCTTCTGTTCACAGATGGGTAGAAAAACTTCAATTATTGTTATAACGGAGGAAGGGGAAGGAATTGTATTAGATATATGTCAAGATCTATTATTTGTATTAGAAATTTGCTGTAACAGAAATGTACACCTTGACAACTGTATTTAAAGTATTGTTATGCCTTCCTTCCGGCTGATGCATTGTATGAAAGCTTCTTTATGTCTCGCCATATAAATGCATGGTCGATAGGGATCCACCCATTATTTTCCATTTCTGTTCGTTACACGTACTTACTAAAAAGAGAGGACCCTATACTAAATGTTTCAGTCGAGCTGCTGGCGAGGTTGAACTCTGTTTCCGTTTATGTTTGTTACTCATACTTATTAAAAAGAGAGAGTTTGTCATATATACAATTATTGGTATGGGGCAATTGGGGACCTTGTTGGTCCATTAGGGGTGATTAGGGTATAAAAGGTTAAGAACCCCTGCTTTAATGCAATGGTGACTTTGTACAAACGCTGCCTCCTTTGATTGGGTTGTGAGGAGCTCAGTTTAGGAGCAGCATATGAGAGGGATATAATCGGACAGTTAGATCTGTGTACAGGGGAACTAATGTAAGGATCGGGGAGTTACGCCGCCCTTAGCGCGCTCCCCACTCACTTCCACTCCCCGCTGCCGCTTGCAAGAACGCAGCTCCGTCAGGTACCGCTCCGCGGGCGGTTCGCATATGTGCACCACGCTCCACGCTCCAGGCTTTATGCTTCTACTGTGGGTTCGCTCCTGTCATCGCCAACTCGCTCCCAGATCGTCTCCTTTCCACGCCGGAATCTTCTCTCTCTGACACTCCCGAACCCGTGCAACTGGGCTGCAATAAACTGTCTCCTGAGAAGCAACGCCGGACTGTCTGTATTGTGGCCACTCAGGACATCAGGTACTTCTTTGCCCTCTTAAGTCGGGAAAAACCAGCTCCCATTGAGGTCCAGGGGAATCTCTCTGGGAACAATCTCCACTTCCCCTATCACCAAAAAGACCTTAACAAGCAAAATATTGGTTCCAGTTTCTTTAAGCGGTAAGGGGATTCAGACCATCACCTTAGCCTTTGTGGATTCAGGGTCTGGAGGCATCTTTATCGACCAAGGCTTCGCTGAGAGGAATAACATCCCGCTTGTCTGCAAGAGGATCCCGGTAAGATTAGAAGCCATCGATGGTCGGCCATTACAACCAGCCTTAATTTCTTTGCAGACTATTCTCTTCCACTTACAGACCAGTGAGGATCATAAGGAGGAGATCCATCTGGACGTGATTCACACCCCTTCCGTCAAAGTGATCCTGGGCCTCCCGTGGCTTCAATGCCATAATCCCCGTATTGACTGGACCAATACAGAACCTATCCAGTAGAGCACCCTTTGTGCAGAAGACTGTGCAGTCTCCGTCCAAAAGATATGTGGGTCGGTCCCTCCCAGAAACGAGAAGAGCTCTTTACCCGGGGTATATTTCGAATTCCGTGATGTCTTTGACAAGGCAAGATCAGAGGATCACCACCGTATCATCCCTTTGATTGCCCTATCGACTTTTACCCAGGGGAAGGTCTTATCGGCTCTCATTCCCGCAGACCAAAGCCATGACCGACTACATTTAAGAAAATCTAAAAAAAAATGTTTCATTCTGAAGTCCTCAGCCGGAGCAGGATTCTTTTTTGTGAAAAAAAGGACAGATCTCTTTGCCCCTGCATCGACTACAGATGTCTTAATAAGATTACCCTTAAGAATCATTATCCCTTGCCTTTGATCTCTGAACTTTTCGATCGTCTTCAAGGGGCTACCATCTTCACCAAGTTCGACTTGCGTGGTGCCTACAATTTGGTAAGGATTCGCCAGGGGGACGAATGGAAAAAGGCCTTCAACACACGAGACAGCCATTATGATTACCTAGTCATGCCCTTCGGCCTCTGCAATGCCGTCTTCCAAGACTTCGTCAACAAGATCTTCAGGGATCTTCTTAATCAGTTACTTATTGTTTACTTGGACGACATCATGATTTTTTCCAAGTCTCTCCAAGAACACATCAGCCACGTCAAACAGGTATTATTACGCCTTCGTAAAAACCACCTTTTTGCCAAACTGGAAAAATGCCACTTCCATCAAACTTCTACATCATTTTTGGGATATATCATCTCTGACTTCGGGTTCACCATGGATCCAGCCAAACTAAAGGCAGTCCTGGATTGGCCTCGCCCTACCATACTTAAGGCCACTCAAAGTTTTTTATGCTTCGCGAATTATTAGCGCAGATTTATTCAGAATTTCTCCTCTACGGTAGCTCCCATTACTGCCTTGTCCAAGAAAGGAGCAGACCTTGCTTCCTGGCCACCAGCCGCCATTCAGGCCTTCGATCCTCTGAGATGAGCCTTCGTGTCTGCTCCCATCCTCACACATCCGGAACCCAAACTTCCATTTACCTTGTAGGTTGACGTGTCTGATGTCGGGGCCAGAGCCATCTTTTCAAAAAGAAGATCACCTCAGGCGAGGCTTCCGCCTTGTGCTTTTTTTCTAAAAAAGATTCTTCTGCCGAGCAAAATTATGACATAGGGAACAGGGAACTCCTGGCCATCAAGCTTGCTCTCGAATAATGCAGACATCTGTTGGAAGGTACGGAGAACCGGATTACCATCTTAACCGATTGCAAAAATCTGCTCTACATAGAGGGCGCTCGTCGCTTAGGTGTGCTAATCGCTTTCCCCCCCCCCCCCGCTTCAATTATATAATTTCCTTTTTATCAGGTTCCAAAAATGTCAAAACTGATGCTCTTTCACGACAGTTCTTGGTGGACAATAAATCCGAGGATCACCTTGAGACTATTCTTCTTTCTAAGTACATTCTCTCCGCCAACACGTTTGACGTACTGGACGACATTCTATTAGACCAATCTCGTATCCCTGAGGATCTCGATGTCCCAGAGGGTCGCCTTTTTATCTCACCAGGATTCCGGAGGAAAGTTCTAGAATGGGGTCATTCCTCCAAATCATCTGGACATCCAGGTACCAGAAGAACCACCGATCTCGTGGAACGAACCTTCTGGTGGCCCAGCATTCAAAGGGATATTAAAGAATTCGTCAATGCGTGCCCGACGTGCTCGAAGCAAGACTCCCTGGAGCAACCCACCTGGACTCTTACTTCTTATTCCGGATCGCCCTTGGAACCATTTGTCTATGGACTTTATAGTAGAGCTTCCTGTTTCCAAGGGGATGAACACCATTCTTGTTGTCGTGGATCACTTTTCCATACAAGCACACTTCATTTCATTGAGAGGTCTTCCCAACTCATCCAAGTTAGCAGACATTTGTGTCAGAGATTTTTTGTCTGCATGGGGTACCACAGACCATCCTCTCCGATCGAAGTTCTCAATTCGTTTCAAGGTTCTGGTGTTCTTTTTCGCAAAGGATGGGCATCTCTTTACACTTTTCTTCTGGGTATCCTCCCAAACTAACGGTCAGACAGAGAGAACCAATCAGTCCTTGGAACAATACCTGCATTGTTTTGTCTCTGACACCCAGGATAACTGGACGGACCTACTTCCCAGGGCTGAATTTACCCACAATAGTCTGTGCATTGAATTCAACCGAGAATCACCTTTTTTCATTAACTACGGATTTCACCCATCCGCCTTCCGATGTCCATATCGTCTTCTGAGGTACCGACTGCGGATAACAGAATTCATCTCCTACAGGAGTTATGGAAAGGGATTCAGGAAAATCTTAAGACCGCAACAGCCAGACAAAAAAAAAGGCAGACCGTCATCGGCGCAAGATCCAGGAATTTGGTCCAGGAGATACGGTGTGGTTGTCATCAAAAAACATACGCGTCAAGGTGCTCAAGCTCAAACTGGTACCCAGGTTCCTTGGACCCTTTCCCATAATAGAGAAGGTCAACCCGGTGGCATATCCCCTATGTCTTCCCCGTCAATGAAGATCCCCTCTGTCTTTCACGTCTCCGTACTGAAACCTGCCTTCCAGAGTTCTCGCTTTCCTGATTCTTCTTCACTTCCAGCTCCCCTTCTCATACAAGGGCAACAGGAATACGAGATTCAGTCCATCGTGGATTCCAGGATCTTTAGAGGATCTATACAGTATCTGGTCCACTGGAAAGGTTTTTGGACAGGAGGAACGCTCCTGGGTTCTCCATCACCATCTTCACACTCCCAGACTCATACAGGCTTTTCATCAGAAATATCCTCTGAAACCTGCCTGGAGACGCTCGGAGGTCGCTCCTGAAGGAAGGGGGGGTACTGTAAGGATCGGGTAGTTGCACCACCTTTGGCGCGCTCCCCGCTGCTGCTGGCAAGACCACCGCTGTGTCAGAAACCGCTCAGCAGGCGGTTCGCGCGTGCGCACCCCGCTCCAGCCTCTACTGCAGGTTCGCGTCCTCATGCCATCGGGGGTGTGCAGAGCCCGCACGCAGAGTGCGTTTGGCGCATGCAGGTCCCTCCTCCTCAGAAACTATCAGGAATATTCACCTCACCTGGTTCCTGCTCCGGATTCACCAACCACATCCCTCGCTGCTGACGCACCTCCACGCTGCAGGTTCCTCACTGGTTACTAGCTCCTACTTATGCTCAGCTGCCCCACTGGCAAATTGGCTGAGCATAATTCAATGTTCCGGTGTGTTCCTTGCTTCCTAGCTTCGCAGTCTTGTCTTGTTCTCTTGTTCGCAGCTCTCTGTTATTGACCCGGCTTGTTTTGGACCCCGCTTTTCTGTACTCGTGACCCCGGCTATCTACGACAATCAGCACCTCTCCAACCCTGACCTCGGCACTCGGACAACGACCATTTTACTCTCTCCAACCCTGACCCCAGCTAATAGTACTTGCAACGATCCCTACCTCTCCAACCCAGACCCCGGCAAGTATATTGACTATCCGTACCTCTCCAACCTCGACCCGGCTACCTCGACCAACCTACACTCCAGACTCGCCAACGCGGCTGTGGGTGGTGTTTATATCCATCCCCACCTCGGCCCGCGGTCACGCCTTGTTTGTGGTGAGCACATCGTGACAGTTAACCACATAACTATAAGAACTATCACCTATAACCTGCATCCAGACCTCCAACTTATCTGAAGAATGAATGAGCTCTTTTT
This sequence comes from Ascaphus truei, assembly GCA_036426205.1. Classification (NCBI taxonomy): domain Eukaryota; kingdom Metazoa; phylum Chordata; class Amphibia; order Anura; family Ascaphidae; genus Ascaphus; species Ascaphus truei. The sequence continues at coordinate 99,072 of WSYH01000355.1, forward strand.
AAATAATTCCTGCACTATTAGCCCACCTCCTTTACACAAAGACATCAGTCATCTTATTAATATTCTTAATTTATAGTGGAGCAACATACTTTACACAACAGAGCAATAAGGAAGGCATGCAGTGCAAGACGTATAAATAGATCTACCAAATTGTCACTTGAAGGGGTAACGAGATCCTCAGTAGGCGTTTACAATCTATATGTGTATAGAAGTGTTGCATGATTGATATGATGTTCTTACTCCTGTTACTTTCCAAAACACCCAGATCTTGCTTCCCCAGAATGAATTTATTACATTGATAATAAACTCTCTACAGCTGAAATAAACTTTTGGACTTTATTCCTGCGAAGCGGCACTCCTTATGGCTGGCTGATACCAAGCGATCTACTTCACTCATCGTGTCATTGAAACTGGCACATCCATATGTAACCCAGCAGCTGGGAACTGAGGTGTGGACAAGAGGTCTTCTCAACAAATCCTCTGTAGAAAATAGTGTTTTTGTATAACAAAATATACATTATTATATCAGTGCTATGAGCTGGATAAGACTTTAATTATTACTATTATTGACTTTGATTGAATAATTATTTTAGCTCAGCTGCCTGTATGCAGTGTTGAACATAGACCAATGGTGAATAGTACTATGAATTCTTGCCCATAATAGCTTGCAATCTAATGTTTAGTTGGACTAAGTCACAAACTTTGCAACTATTTTTTTTTCTTTTAAACTAAAACAATGGAACACTGGTACGTTTTTACTAGGGACCTATCACCTGTACTTGAGTCACACACTAAGCAAGCCAAGGGACTAGGGCTGTGTGTCACTCATGCACACTGTCCCCCATTGCAGGTGACCCTCATGCACACTGTCCCCAGTTTAGGTGACCCTCATGCACACTGTCCCCCAGTGCAGGTGACCCTCATGAACACTGTCCCCCATTGCAGGTGACCCTCATGCACACTGTCCCCCATTGCAGGTGACCCTCATGCACACTGTCCCCAGTTTAGGTGACCCTCATGCACACTGTCCCCCAGTGCAGGTGACCCTCATGACACCTGTCCCCCACCGTGCAGGTGACCCTCATGAACACTGCCCCGCAGTGCAGGTGACCCTCATGAACACTGCCCCGCAGTGCAGGTGACCCTCATGAACACTGCCCCGCAGTGCAGGTGACCCTCATGCACACAGTCCCCCAGTGCAGGTGACCCTCATGCACACTGTCCCCCATTGCAGGTGACCCTCATGCACACTGTCCCCCATGCAGGTGACCCTCATGCACTGTCCCACGTGCAGTGACCCTCGCACTGCATGCACACTGAACCCGTGCAGTGACCCTCATGCACACTGTCCCCCAGTGCAGGTGACCCTCATGCACACTGTCCCCAGTGCAGGGACCCTCATTCACACTGTCCATCATATACAGGTGTCAACCTCTCCCAGTTGGTTGCTTAACAACCAGAAACATGGCGCCTCCAAGTACCTGCACGTGACTGCAAGTCGCTTTTGTACTTCAGGTTATGCCTGCGCTTACCTTGAGCCCCCGCCCCTCTCCGCTCACCAGCCAATCACAAGCCACGGGGGAGGAGCGGGCCGCCCAACGCTATTCTTGATTGGCGGTCTTCATGCCCTAGGGCGGGGCCGCAGGGGGGTCCGCGGGCTGGAGGTGCCGTTCTCAGTCACAGGTTTGGGAGGACACGGGACGGAGCTTCGGAGGTGAGAGAGCGGGGTGGGGGGCAGGGGGGACAGAGAGAGGAGGGGGAGACTGGGAATCGGACATGGGCAGGGCACAAAGCCGGCGGCAGGTAACTGGCAGCGGGGACACAGTATTAGACTGCAAACCTATTACAGGTGTGTGTGTGTGTGTGGTGTGTGTGTGGTGTGTGTGTGTGGTGTGTGTGTGTGTGTGTGTGTGTGTGTTGTGTATATATATATATATATATATTATTATATATATATATTATATAGTATGTGTCTGTATATAGCAGATATGGTATAGTGGCTGTATACATAGGCAGATATGGTAGTATTGGCTGTATACATAGGCAGATATGGTAGTATGTGGCTGTATACATAGTCAGATATGGTAGTATGTGGCTGTATCCATAGCAGATATGGTAGTATGTGGCTGTATACATAGGCAGATTGGTAGATTATTTGGTGTACAATAGGCAATATGGTAGTAGGTGGCTGTATACTAGCAGATATGGTAGTAGTGTGGCTGATACATAGGCAGATATGGGTAGTATGTGGCTGTATACATAGGCAGATATGGTATAATGTGGTCTGTATACATAGGCAGATATGGTAGTATGTGGCGGATACAGGCAGTAGAGTATGTGGCTGCATACATAGGCAGATTGGTAGTATGTGGCTGCATACATAGGCAGATATGGTATATGTGGCGATATGCATACATAGCAGCATATTGGCGTATGTGGCTGCATACATAGGCAGATAGTGTAGTATGTGGCTGCATACTAGGCAGATATGGTAGTATGTGGCTGCATACATGGCAGATATGGTATAAGTGGCTGATACAGCGGCAGATATGGTAAGTGGCTGTATACAGGCAGATATGGTAGTATGGTGCTTTCATCAGCGCATGTATGGTAGTATGTGGCTGTATAACCGCGGCAGATATGGTAGTATGTGCTGATACAGCGGCAGATATGTAGTATGTGGCTGCATACAGGCGCAGATATGGTAGTATGTGGCTGCATACATAGGCAGATGTGGTAGTATGTGGCTGTATACATAGGCAGATATGGTAGTATGTGGCTTATACATAGGCAGATATGTAGATGTGGCTGTACATGCGGCAGATATGGTAGTAGGGGCTGTTACATACAATTGGTAGTAGGTGGCTGTATACGAGAGCAGGTATATATAATTGTGTATATTAGGGGTACCATTCCCCTTTGGCAGTGGGGATGTCTGTCCCTTTTCTGGTGACAATGGGTTTTTCCATCCTCTATGAGAACTTGTGTATGTTCTGATCATGGGATCTCATTGTACATGGGGATGTGTGGCCCCGCTCTCCTCTTCTGCACCTGTGAAGTGGCGGAGATTGGGTGGGGGGACGTCCCTTTTTAATGTGGTGATCTCGCGGGGGTGTCCCTTTTAATGTGGTGGAGATCGGGGGGGTGCCCTGTAAATGTTGGTGGTGATCTGGGGCTGCCCTGTAAATGAGGTGGAGATCTCGCAGAGGGCTGCTCCTGTGAATGGGCGGCGAGCTTGCGGGGGGCTGCTCCTGTGACTGGGGCGGCGAGCTTGCGGGGGGCTGCTCCTGTGAATGGGGGCGACGAGCTTGCGGGGGCTGCTCCTGTGAATGGGGCGGCGAGCTCGCGCTGTAATCCGCTCGATGGGGCGAGCTCGCGCTGTAATCGCTCAGTGTTTTGTGCCAGTTCCGTGTTCTGTTTTGCGCCTCACAGACCAGTCCATTGAGCTGAAAGTGAAACAGCGCATATTATCACCGCCCTGCAAGCATGTGTACGCCGACATATACATACACTACATGTTATGCAAGTATATGCACATAACAGGTGATCATTTAAATGTTTATAGTGTTAACCCTACCAGGGCTGGCACTGAAGATGTTATTGCAGTTTGCTCGCTATGTCCCCCCCCCGCGGCTGTCCTGGGGGGGGGCGGCACTCTCCTTTTTTTTTCCTTCACAGAGTAGTGAAACTAATTGCTCCTGAGTGAAACTGCTGCCAGCCCAACCCCAAGCGGGCTACCGTATGACTGCACTTCACCCATACTTGCAAATCCACTAACCTGCCCTGCAGCGTGCGCGTGCTACACCTGTGAGTGCTCTGCTGGCCCATCGTCAGGCACAGGGCTTAAAATAGTGATCGGGGGGACACTGTCACTGTCCTTATAATGGTGGATGGGGGGGCGGGGATACTGTCACTGTCCTAATAATGGTAGTGACATAAACCCACAATCCCTTCCTATTGCAGTGTGTGGGTCTCCTTGGGATCAATGTTGGAATTTCTTGTAGTTATTCACAGGAAGGTAGACACTGAGAGCACAGGTCCTCCTCGTGTGTGGAGTTACACCCTCATAACCCAGTGTTTTTCCAACCGGTTCCTAGGAACCCTTGGTTCCCCGGAGCGTCCCTAAAGGTTTCTCTGTAATTTTTTGGTCATTTGAAAATTGTATCAATACAGAGAATTTACAAACATCTGATTTCAGACACCTATAGAGAGGGTTGGGGTTCCTTACAAAGCATCTGATCTCAGACGCGCTATTAGAAAGGGTTGGAGTTCCTTACAAAGCATCTGATCTCAACGCGCTATATAGAGGGTTGGGGGGTTCCTCAGAATTTCACTTGTGGGTTCCTTAATAAAAAAAGTTTGGAAACCACGCCATGACAAATGTGCCATGGTACTATGGGGTGCAGGTAACACTTTTTATTTACATACTCGCAGTTTCCACTTTCTATTTAATTACATATGGATTGGCTTCAGGAAGCCGCTATCATTTACCGCTTAGAAAGCAAAAAGCATTGTCAATATTTTTTCTAATATATAGTCCAAATCGCTTTTGCCCATGTTTAATTAATTGAAAGGTTTTTTTTTTATGTCCTGCACAGAATCGCTATATTTTCTACACTGCTTCAAACCTGGTTACAACGACAAAGCTTGATGAGCTAGTTTAGGAGAGCCCGAGAGGGGATGCTGCTTAGAGATGGGCTTTTGTTTTATATTGGGGATGTAGACAAGGAGGAACCAGCTTTTCAAAGGGCACAGAGCGTGTAATTAATAACAAGTGACAGTCCTGAACCATGGCTGGGACAACGGTCTCTGTTTCCATGACAGGCAAAGGTAGCAGTACTGGGCACATTTACACGGCTTGGGCCCTCTTTCGAAAGTTAATCATTGTTTTGTTTGTTTTTTTCACCTTGTGAAAGTATATCTCCACGTGCTTCTAAACGGAACCGTCTCCTCTCAAAATCCCTCCTGCTGGGATAAAACTACATGGCAGGTACAATACACGAAGCTTAATTGCAGTTGGGTGATGACACTGCTCCTCTCTTTGGAGGTATATACATAAATAGAGGCCCATATCAATGGGAGTTGGGTCATGCTAAATCGTAGCACCTCTTTCGTGAACATGGGCCCAGATTCAGACAAGCAGGGGTTTGTGGGGGAGCCAATCTGGGCCATAAAATCTCCAACATGAAATCCAAATAATCATATTATTTTGGTAAGAATAGTCGCTCTTATCAGTGGATCGGTCATATGAGTGTTTAGCTCAACGTTGATGTTGGGTTGGCATTTCTCCTGTAGTTGAAAGGGTCCACCAACGCAATGTAGAAATTAAGGCGTTTAAAGCAGAACTATGTCCAAGCCCAAACTTAGACGGATTGATGTTTTTGTCTGAAGAGGTTTGAACATTTGGTGCCGGAGGCCGAATAGGATCACCTATCAGAGATAGTGTGTTTTTTACAACCCACGCTTGTGTGTCAACAGTTAAACCTTCCTAGGAGAATGTGTCTACGTTCCTGTATGTTATTTTAATTTTCTACGTATAATATTTACACAGAATGCATTATGCAGATCATCCGCTTCACGGTTTTAAAAGATGAAGACGATTCATGAGCATTATCCAATAAAATGCTGAAGACCGTTTAGCTCTTCGCTCTGAACACAAATTCAGTTGCATGAATGGGATGTGTAGATGTTGGACCACAAAAGACCATTTATTAAAGCACTTAGGACTCTTTCCCGCAGCCAGCACAGCAGCAGCAGCAGCAGCCAGCAGACGCAACCATTCCAGTACTTCTAGTCTTATTTTCTTCGAGATCTATCTCCCCCTTCTATCTCTGCTCTGCTCCTCTACTCCTTGATCTGTGAGGTGATTGGGAGGCTCTTGAATATAATAGTTTTATAACTGTGGCTCACCCTTGTATAAGCAGTTCTATGATACTTTTAGCTCATTTCTTTCAACACACAACCTGGCAATTCATATAAGCTGCTCTTGAATGGGATAATGGGGCTTGTGTTGGTTAATAAAATCTAGTGGGAAAGATTTGCACAATCCTAGAAAACATTTCTGTGCCTTTGTCTTGATGGGCTGAATGGGACGGTTGTGGTCTGTGGTTTCTGAGAATTGTAATCTGAAATGTAACCAATATCTATGGAGATGCTCCCATAATCCTATCAGTGTTTGTAAAGGAGTTGGGGAGTTTCTTTCTGTGCTGTACCATTGTTTGAAAATGGCAGACAGGTTGATCACTTGCTATATGTTGCACATGTGGCAGGTTCATTGTTCCCTGTGTGATCCATTGTATATCCTGACCCATCCGGCTATTGATTCTATGGAAACTCTGTGATTTCTGAGTTATCCAGGATGTTCAGGTTTATCTGGTGGACAAGCACCAGCTCCATCTATTACTGTCATACAAAGCCATATCTGTGCTGAAATGTACATTTGTTGTAGGTTATGATACGTTTTAGGGGACCAGCATATAAAAATTTTTTTTTGTAGATATCATGTACAGCTTTCCAAACCTCACAGTCTCTCTCTTCACATGTCAAAGCTTTCAAACCTCCCAGGTCTCTTCTTCACATTACAGAGCTTTCCAAACCTCACGAGTCTCTTCTTCAACATGTACAGCAGCTTTCCAAACCTCACAGCAATTTCCTCTGCTCAAAATGGGGGGCTTTTTTTTCCTCTTGCGTGTGGGGGGGGCGCTTGTCAGAGCTAGTCCTGGTTCGGCAACATTTGGCACCCCTCATTCCTGTGTGCTGCATAGCAGAATACTTTGCACTAAAATGGCCGTGAGTCCACCATGCACTCCGAGCTAATCGGCAAGCAGTGAACGCTCATCTGGGCACAATTCTCGCAGCTCTCTGCTGGGACCCAGTGTCCATGTTGGACAAGCAGCTGTCCAGCTCTCTGCTTTGGGACCCCAGTGTCCATGTTGGAACAAGTTCCGCGCGAAATCTCGTTGGGGACCCAGTTCATGTTGGGACACAACCGTCGCAGCTCTCTGTGGGACCCCAGTAGCCTTGTTTGGGACCAAGCGTCGCAGCTCTCTGCTGGGGACCCCAGTGTCCATGTTGGGACACTGGCGTCGCAGCTCTCTGCTGGGGACCCCGTTAGCCTTTGTTGGACACAGCGTCGCAGCCCTGCTGGTGTCCCCAGCGTCCATGTTGGGACCAGCGTCGCAGCTCTCTGGCTGGGAATCCTAGTGCCATGTTGGGACACACGCGTCGCAGCTCTCTCTGGGACCCCAGGTCCAGTTGGGCACAGCGTCGGCAGCTACCTCTGGGGCCCAGTGTCCCAGTTGGGACACAGCGTTCGCAGCTCTCTCTGGGGACCCCAGTGTCCATGTTTGGACACCAGCGTCGCAGCTCTCTTCTGGGGACCCCAGTTCCATGTTTGGACACACGTCGCAGCTCTCTGCTGGGGACCCAGGTGTCCATGTTGGGACATAACCGTCGCAGCTCCTTCTGGGGACCCCAGTGTCCATGTTGGGACACCTCAGCGTCGCAGCTCCTCTGCTGGGGACCCCAGTAGCCTTGTTGGAACACAGCGTCGCAGCCTTCTGCTAGGGACCCCAGTAGCCTTTGTTTGAGACACAGCGTCGCAGCTCTCGGCTGGAGACTCCCATGTCTGGTTCCAAAATAACATACGTTTATTTGTGGGGGAGCGGCTGCTATTTGTTGCACCACAGCGGACAATTGCATCTCTCTTGCGTGTGAATAACATAATGTCGTATCTTAAAAATTGTTGTTTTTGTAGGGAAAAAATGTCCTGAACTCTAACAGAGGAAAGGAAGTTGACATCTGAACGAAAATAAAGCCCTGATTATAATAGTCCACAGCACTCCAAAATGAGAAAAGTGTGTATCTATTCATCCCCCACTAGCACTGAATGTTATTGACCCATTCTTTAGGACTGGTGTATGTTAACGAGTGTTCCGGCGTCCTTCCCGCGTTCTCTCTCCCGTTTACGAGATTCCCTCCGCTCGGATAAGTCACGGCAGTCTCGATTTCTGGGTCGGACTGACTCATATTTTACGGTGCGCTTCTTTATAATATAAATTTGGACAAATTTGACATTAAATTGGGGGGTAATGCTGCCGCCCCTGTATTTACGTGAGATGGGCTGAGGTTTCTGTTATATCAGTTATGTCATATTATTATTCTTTCCTATGGAATATTAATTTGTCGCAACTATCAATATCCGTGTGTTTTCACCAGGACCAGTTTATCTATGTTTTCCGTTTGCTATGAATCCAGGCCCCATAAATGAGGTGTATTTTTCCTAATCCGTAATCTGGTTTAACACGCTGGTGCGATGCTAGATGCCTTATTCACCTTTCGGATTAAGGAAGACAATGAGTGTGAGAGCGTTTCGATGGAATAAAAGATCGGGGGACATGGTCCCCTCATCGCGTGGCAGAGCGGTATTCTGCACGTCCTCATTAGGGGCCAGACACACAATTGGAGACTGCTAACCCGATCAGTGCTGGTCAGGATAGAGCATTAGAGTGATCACACACGCAGGGTTAATTAGCAACGCATGATTTACCCTGGCACTGTCTTGGCGTCCGGTTTTCTGGCCAGAACTGGAACTTTGTGGCTGTGACGAGTTCTTGCACCTGGGTGAGGGTTTGTGTGTGTGCAGGAGTGGCCAACTCGATCCTTCCAGGGTACCACCCACAGGTCTGTTTTTTTAGTATATCCCTGCTTCAGCACAGTCAATGACTGAGTGGCTGATTGAGTCACGTGTGTGAAGCCGGGATAGATAACCTTAACTGACCTGTGGGAGGCCCTTGAAGACTGGAGTTGGCCCTCCTGGTTGTAGTGGTTAAGGCGATGGATGCATAACCTTCATCAGCTTCACTCGCGACATGTGTGCGGCCTCAGGAAATGTTTCTCAGCCTGATTCTCCCTCCTGTACTTGGGATCTATTTATAACCGCTGGTTACTCTCTACTGCACCGCTCCTCCGGAGGGGGAGGGAGAATGTGCTCCCCGTAGTTAGCCGTGGCTGTGTGATTTCCCTCAGAGAGTCCGTTGCTGTGCTTCGAAGCTGCACAGCGCTGAGTACATGTGTTTGTGTGGTTCTCTGCTTTTTGTACAAAGGATTTATTGTCTGTAATGGTTACCAACCTCTTGAAGTCTCTGACCGTGGACCGATATCTGCACCAAGTTCCCGGCGTTCTGATATTAATGGGGGGTGGGAAGGGCGAGCGGAATCTCGCCCCCACTAATGAGTATTTACAGGTTCTCTTCAAATATCATTCTGTCTTCTCACTCCAGGCTGGAGCATTTATTCATGAAAAGGACCTGCTTCTTCATTCCAGCGTTCCTCCTATACCCTCCTATACCCCCTAATCTCCCTCCTCCCCCCCTCCCCACTCGGGGAACGGCAACAGAACAAGAACGCATATTCCTGCTCTTTATGTCAAGTATACACAGTACTGTACAACACTGGGCAGCAGGAGGAAGCGTTGTGAGGGGGAACAGTCAAGTAAACCCTTGACTGGTCCTTCTTCCCTTGGACCATGTCACTTTATTTCTGTGCTCTGGCAGCACTGTCTTATACAGCACAGTTTACACTGTCGGATGATATAATTCTTATGGATGGAACCACGGAAATATGGTACACAAGGGGGAAAAGTGTATGTTTTAAAAATATATATTTGGCGTCCCTGCGTCTGATCCTGGTAGTACCGCACAAAAGTAAATAATTTTTTTTTTTTTTTTTTTTGTATTTTCACATGTATTTTCTGCAGCCTATAAATATGTAAATCAGGAGTAACCAACTCGCATCCTCACAGGTGACCCTCATGCACACTGTCCCCCAGTGCAGGTGACCCTCATGAACACTGCCCCGCAGTGCAGGTGACCCTCATGAACACTGCCCCGCAGTGCAGGTGACCCTCATGCACACAGTCCCCCAGTGCAGGTGACCCTCATGCACACTGTCCCCCATTGCAGGTGACCCTCATGCACACTGTCCCCCATTGCAGGTGACCCTCATGCACACTGTCCCCCAGTGCAGGTGACCCTCA
>WSYH01000355.1:109168-139423 GCA_036426205.1 Ascaphus truei
CCCTCATGCACACTGTCCCCCAGTGCAGGTGACCCTCATGAACACTGCCCCGCAGTGCAGGTGACCCTCATGAACACTGCCCCGCAGTGCAGGTGACCCTCATGCACACAGTCCCCCAGTGCAGGTGACCCTCATGCACACTGTCCCCCATTGCAGGTGACCCTCATGCACACTGTCCCCCAGTGCAGGTGACCCTCATGCACACTGTAACCCAGTGCAGGTGACCCTCATGCACACTGTCCCCCAGTGCAGGTGACCCTCATGCACACTGTCCCCCAGTGCAGGTGACCCTCATTCACACTGTCCATCATATACAGGTGTCAACCATCTCCCAGTTGGTTGCTTAACAACCAGAAACATGGCGCCCTCCAGTAACCTGTCACGTGACTGCAAGTCGCTTTTGTACTTCAGGTTATGCCTGCGCTTACCTTGAGCCCCCGCCCCTCTCCGCTCACCAGCCAATCACAAGCCACGGGGGAGGAGCGGGCCGCCCAACGCTATTCTGTGATTGGGCGGTCTTCATGCCCTAGGGCGGGGCCGCAGGGGGGTCCGCGGGCTGGAGGTGCCGTTCTCAGTCACAGGTTTGGGAGGACACGGGACGGAGCTTCGGAGGTGAGAGAGCCGGGGATGGGGGGCAGGGGGGACAGAGAGGGGAGGGGGGAGACTGGGAATCGGACATAGGGCAGGGCACAAAGCCGGCGGGCAGGTAACTGGCAGCGGGGACACAGTATTAGACTGCAACCTATTACAGGTGTGTGTGTGTGTGTGTGTGTGTGTGTGTGTGTGTGTGTGTGTGTGTGTGTGGTGTGTGTATATATATATATATATATCTATATATATTATAGTATATATATATAGTATGTGGTCTGATACATGGCAGATATGTAGTATGTGGCTGTATAACATAGGCAGATATGTAGTAGTGGCTTTATACTAGGCAGATATGGTAGTATGTGGCTGTATACTAGGGCAGATATGGTAGTATGTGGCTGTATCAGAGGCAGATATGGTAGTATGGCTGTATACATAGGCAGATATGGGTAGTATGTGGCTGTATACAGCGGCAGATATGGTAGTAGGTGGCTGTATACATAGGCAGATATGGTAGTATGTGGCTGCATACAGCGGCAGATATGGTAGTATGTGGCTGTATACAGCGGCAGATATGGTAGTATGTGGCTGTATACAGCGGCAGATATGGTAGTATGTGGCTGCATACAGCGGCAGATATGGTAGTATGTGGCTGCATACATAGGCAGATGTGGTAGTATGTGGCTGTATACATAGGCAGATATGGTAGTATGTGGCTGTATACATAGGCAGATATGGTAGTATGTGGCTGTATACAGCGGCAGATATGGTAGTAGGTGGCTGTATACATAGGCAGATATGGTAGTAGGTGGCTGTATACAGAGGCAGGTATATATAATTGTGTATATTAGGGGTACCATTCCCCTTTGGCAGTGGGGATGTCTGTCCCTGTTTCTGGTGACAATGGGTTTTCCATCCTCTATGAGAACTTGTGTAATGTTCTGATCATGGGATCTCATTGTACATGGGGATGTGTGGCCCGCGCTCCTCTTGCTGCACCTGTGAATGTGGCGGAGATTGGGTGGGGGGGACGTCCCTTTTTAATGTGGTGATCTCGCGGGGGTGTCCCTTTTAATGTGGTGGAGATCTGGGGGGGTGCCCCTGTAAATGTGGTGGTGATCTGGGGGCTGCCCCTGTAAATGAGGTGGAGATCTCGCAGAGGGCTGCTCCTGTGAATGGGGCGGCGAGCTTGCGGGGGGCTGCTCCTGTGACTGGGGCGGCGAGCTTGCGGGGGGCTGCTCCTGTGAATGGGGCGACGAGCTTGCGGGGGGCTGCTCCTGTGAATGGGGCGGCGAGCTCGCGCTGTAATCCGCTCGAATGGGGCGGCGAGCTCGCGCTGTAATCCGCTCAGTGTTTTGTTCCGAGTTCCGTGTTCTGTTTGCGCCTCACAGACCAGTCCATGGAGCTGAAAGTGACAGCGCATATTATCACGCCCTGCAACATGTGTACGCCGACATTACATACACATACATGTTATGCAAGTATATGCACATAACAGGTGATCATTTAAAGGTTTATATGTGTTAACCCTACCAGGGCTGGCACTGAAGATGTTAATGCAGTTTGCTCGCTATGTCCCCCCCCCAGCGCTGTCTGCGGGGGGGGGGGCGGCACTTCCTTTTTTTTTTCTTCACAGGTAGTGAAACTAATTGCTACCTGAGTGAAACTGCTGCAGCCCAACCCCAAGCGGGCTACCGTACTGACTGCACTGTCACCCATACTTGCAAATCCACTAACCTGCCCTGCAGACGTGCGCGTGCTAACCCTGTGAGTGCTCTGCTGGCCCATCGGTCAGGCACAGGGCTTATAATAATGGTGGATCGGGGGGACACTGTCACTGTCCTTATAATGGTGGATGGGGGGGCGGGGATACTGTCACTGTCCTAATAATGGTAGTGACATAAACCCACAATCCCTTTCCTATTGCAGTGTGTGGGTCTCCTGGGATCAATGTATGGAATTTCTTGTAGTTATTCACAGGAAGGGTACACTGAGATGCACAGGTCCTCCTCGTGTGTGGAGTTACACACCATAACCCAGTGTTTTTCCAACCAAGGTTCCTAGGAACCCTTGGGTTCCCCGGGCGTCCCTAAAGGGTTCTCTGTAATTTTTTGGTCATTTGAAAATTGTATCAAATACAGAAGAATTTACAAAGCATCTGATTTCAGACACGCTATTAGAGAGGGTTGGGGTTCCTTACAAAGCATCTGATCTCAGACGCGCTATTAGAAAGGGTTGGAGTTCCTTACAAAGCATCTGATCTCAGACGCGCTATTAGAGAGGGTTGGGGGTTCCTCAGAATTTCACTTGGGGTTCCTTAATCAAAAAAAGTTTGGAAACCACAGCCATGACAAATGTGCCATGGTACTATGGGGTGCAGGGTAACACTTTTTATTTACATACTCGCAGTTCCACTTTCTATTTAATTACATATGGATTGGCTTCAGGAAGCCGCTATCATTTACGCTTAGAAAGCAAAAAGCATTGTCAATATTTTTTCTAATATATAGTCCAAATCGCTTTTGCCCAATGTTTAATTAATGTGAAAGGTTTTTTTAATGTCCTGCACAGAATCGCTATATTTTCTACACTGCTTCAAACCCTGGTTACAACGACACAAGCTTGATGAGCTAGTTTAGGAGAGCCCTGAGAGGGGAGGCTGCTTAGAGATGGGCTTTTGTTTTATATGGGGATGTAGACAAGGAGGAACCAAGCTTTTCAAAGGGCACAGAGCGTGTAATTAATAACAAGTGACAGTCCTGAAGCCATGGCTGGGACAACGGTCTCTGTTTTCCATGACAGGCAAAGGTAGCAGTACTGGGCACATTTACACGGCTTGGGCCTCTCTTCGAAAGTTAAATCATTGTTTGTTTGTTTTTCACCTTGTGAAAGTATATCCCTCCACGTGCCTTCTAAATCGGACGTCTCCTCTCAAAATCCCTCCTGCCTGGGATAAAACTACATGGCAGGTACAATACACGAAGCTTTAATTGCAGTTGGGTGATGACACTGCTCTCTCTTTGGAGGTAGATTACATGAAATAGAGGCCCATATCAATGGGAGTTGGGTCATGCTAAATCGTAGCACCCTTTCGTGAACATGGGCCAGATTCAGACAAGCAGGGGTTTGTGGGGGAGCCAATCTGGGCCATAAAATCTCCAACATGAAATCCAAATAAATCAATTATTTTTGGTAAGAGATAGTCGCTCTTATCAGTGGATCTGTCATATGATGTGTTTAGCTCAACGTTGATGTTGGGTGGCATTTCTCCTGTAGTGTTGAAAGGGTCCACAACGCAATGTAGAAATTAAGGCGTTAAAGCAGAATCTATGTCCCAAGCCCAAAACTTAGACAGATTGATGTTTTTGTCTGAAGAGGTTTGAACATTTGGTGCCGGAGGCCAGAAATGGATCACCTATCAGAGATAGTGTGTTTTATTACAACCCACTGCTTGTGTGTCAACAGTTAAACCTTCCTAGGAGAATGTGTCTACGTTCCTGTATGTTAATTTTAATTTCTACGTATAATATTTACACCAGAATGCATGTATGCAGATCATCCGCTTCACTGTGTTTAAAAAGATGAAGACGATTCTGAGCATTATCCAATAATAATGCGGAAGACCGTTTAGCTCTTCGCTCTGAACACAAATTCCAGTTGCATGAATGGGATGTGTACGATGTTGGACCACAAAAGACCATTTATTAAAGCACCTTAGGACCTCTTTCCCGCAGCAGCAGCAGCAGCAGCAGCAGCAGCAGCAGCAGCAGCAACCATTCCAGTAACTTCTAGTCTTATTTTCTTCGAGATCTATCTCCCCACTTCTATCTCTGCTCTGCTCCTCTACTCCTTGATCTGTGAGGTGATTGGAGGCTCTTGAATATAAATAGTTTATACTGTGGCTCACCCTTGTATAAGCAGTTCTATGAATTACTTTTAGCTTCATTTCTTTACACACACAACCTGGCAATTCATTATAAGCTGCTCTTGAATGGGATGAATGGGGCTTGGTGTTGGTTAATAAAATCTAGTGGGAAAGATTTGCACAATCCTAGAAAACATTTCTGTGCCTTTGTCTTGATGGTGCTGAATGGGACGGTTGTGGTCTGTGGTTTCTGAGAGAGTGTAATCTGAAATGTAACCAATATCTATTGGAGATGCTCCCATAATCCTATCAGTGTTTGTAAAGGAGTTGGGGAGTTTCTATCTGTGCTGTACCATTGTTTGAAAATGGCAGACAGGTTGATCACTTGCTATATGTGCACATGTGGCAGGTTTCATTGTTCCCTGTGTGATCCATTGTGATATCCTGTACCCATACGGCTATTGATTCCTATGGAAACTCTGTGATATTCTGAGTTATACCAGGATGTTCAGTGTTATCTGTGTGGACAAGACCCAGCTCCATCTATTTACTGTAATACAAAGCCATATCTGTGCTGAAATGTACATTTGTTGTAGGTTATGATACGTTTTAGGGGACCAGCATAATAAAAATTTTTTTTTGTAGATATCATGTACAGAGCTTTCCAAACCTCACAGGTCTCTTCTTCACATGTACAGAGCTTTCCAAACCTCACAGGTCTCTTCTTCACATGTACAGAGCTTTCCAAACCTCACAGGTCTCTTCTTCACATGTACAGAGCTTTCCAAACCTCACAGCAAATGTCCTCTGCTCAAAAATTGGGGGGGCTTTTTTTCCTCTTGCGTGTGGGGGGGGCGCTTGTCAGAGCTAGTCCATGGTTCGGCAACATTTGGGCACCCCCTCATTCCTGCTGTGCTGGCATGAGCAGAAATCTACTGTTGCATAAAATGGCCGTAGAGTCCAACCATGCACCCGAAGCTAATCGGAAGCAGTGACGTCATCTGGGCACAATGTCGCAGCTCTCTGCTGGGGACCCCAGTGTCCATGTTGGGACACAGCGTCGCAGCTCTCTGCTTGGGGACACCCAGTGGTCCATGTTGGAACAACGGGTCGCAGTCTCGGTTGGGGACCCAGTGTCATGTTGGGACACAGCGTCGCAGCTCTCTGCTGGGGACCCCAGTGTCCATGTTGGGACACAGCGTCGCAGCTCTCTGCTGGGGACCCCAGTGTCCATGTTGGGACACAGCGTCGCAGCTCTCTGCTGGGGACCCCAGTAGCCTTGTTGGGACACAGCGTCGCAGCTCTCTGCTGGTGTCCCCAGCGTCCATGTTGGGACACAGCGTCGCAGCTCTCTGCTGGGGATCCTAGTGGCCATGTTGGGACACAGCGTCGCAGCTCTCTCTGGGGACCCCAAGGTCCAGTTGGGACCACAGCGTCGCAGCTACCTTTGGGACCCCAGTGTGCCATGTTGGGACACAGCGTCGCAGCTCTCTGCTGGGGACCCCAGTGTCCATGTTGGGACACAGCGTCGCAGCTCTCTTCTGGGGACCCCAGTGTCCATGTTGGGACACAGCGTCGCAGCTCTCTGCTGGGGACCCAGTGTCCATGTTGGGACACAGCGTCGCAGCTTCTGCTGGGAACCCAGTGTCCAGGGTTGGACACCAAGCGTGCAGCTCTCTGCTGGGGACCCCAGTAGCCTTGTTGGAACACAGCGTCGCAGCTCTCTGCTAGGGACCCCAGTAGCCTTGTTGGAACACAGCGTCGCAGCTCTCTGCTGGAGACCCCATGTCTGGTTGCCAGAAATAACATGTTTATTGTTGGGGGAGCGGCTGCTTTGAGTTGCACCACAGCGGACAATGCATCTCTTGCTGTATAAATAATGTCGTATACTTAAAAATTGTGTTTTTGTAGGGAAAAAATGTGCCTGAACTCTAAGCAGAGGAAAAGGAAGTTGCATCTGAACGAAAATAAGCCGTGTATTATAATGTCCACAGCACTCCAAAATGAGAAAAGTGTGTATCTATCTCACCCCACTAGCACTGAAGGTTTTGACCCCATTCTTTAGGACTGGTGTATGTAACGCTGTTCCGGCGTCCTCCCGCGTTCTCTCTCCCAGTTTACGAGGATTCCGCTCGGAATAGTCACCGGCAGTCTCTGATTTCTGGGTCGGACTGACTCATATTTAAGTGCGCTGTATAAATATAAATTTGGACAAATTGTGACATGAAATTGGGGTAATGCTGCCGCCCCTGTATTTAAGTGAGACGGGCTGAGGTTTCTGTATAAAGTTATGTCATATTATTATTCTTTCCTAATGGAATATTAATTGTCGCACTACAAATATCCGTGTGTTTCACCAGGACCAGTTAGTCTTGTTCCGTTTTGCTATGAATCCAGGCCCCATAAATTGAGGTGTATTTTTTCCTAATCCGTAATCTGGTTTAACGCTGGGTGCGGATGCTAGATTGCCTTATTCACCTTCGGATTAAGGAAGACAATGGTAGAGCGTTCGAATGGAATAAAAGATCGGGGACATGGTCCCCTCATCGCGTGGCAGAGCGGTATTCTGCAGTCCTTCATTAGGGGCCAGACACACAATGTGGAGACTGCTAACCCGATCAGTGCTGGTCAGGATAGCAGCATTAGAGTGATCACACACGCAGGGGTTAATTAGCAACGCATTGATTTTACCTGGCACTGTCTTGGCTCCGGTTTCTGGCCAGAACTGGAACTTTGTGTCTGTGACGAGTCTGCACCTGGGGAGGGTTGTGGTGTGGTGCAGGAGTGGCCAACTCGAGCCTTCCAGGGCCACCCACAGGTCTGTTTTTAGGATATCCCTGCTTCAGCACAGTCAATGACTGAGTGGCTGATTTGAGTCACGTGTGTTGAAGCCGGGATAGATAACCTTAACCTGACCTGTGGGAGGCCCTTGAAGACTGGAGTTGGCCACTCCTGGTGTAGTGGTTAAGGCGATGGATGCATAACCTTCAGCAGCTTTCACTCGCACCTGTGTGCGGCCTCAGGTAAATGTTTCTCAGCCTGATTCTCCCTCCTGTACTTGGGATCTATTTATACCGCTGTTACTCTCTACTGGCACCTGCTCCCGGAGGGGAGGGAGGAGGAATGTGCTCCCCGTAGTTAGCCGTGGCTGTGTGATTTCCCTCAGAGAGTTCCTGTGCTGTGCTTCGAAGCTGCACAGCGCTGAGTACATGTGTGTGGGTGTTCTCCTTTTTGTACAAAGGATTTATTGTCTGTAATGGTTACGCACAAAAGCTTGAAGTCTCTGACCGTCCGAATCTGCACCAAGTTCCCGGCGTTCTGATATTAATGGGGGGTGGGAAGGGCGAGCAGGAATCTCGCCCCACTAATGAGTATTTACAGGTCTCTCTTCAAATTCATTCTGTCTTCTCACTCCAGGCTGGAGCATTTATTCATGAAAAGGACCTGCATTCCATTCCAGCCGTTCCCTCCTATACCCTCCTATACCCCCCTAATCTCCCTCTCCCCCCTCCCCACTCGGGGGAACGGCTACAGAACAAGAACGCATATTCTCTGCTCTTTATGTCAAGTATACACAGTACTGTACAAACACTGGGCAGCAGGAGGAGCCGTGTGAGGGGGAACAGTGCCAAGTAAACCCTTGACTGGTCCTTCTTACCTTGGACCATGTCACTTTATTTCTGTGCTCTGCAGGGCACTGTCTTATACAGCACAGTGTACACTGTCGGCATGATATAAGAATTCTTATTGGATGGAACACGGAAATATGGTACACAATGGGGGAAAAGTGTATGTTTTAAAAATAATATATTTGGCGTCCCTGCGCTGATCCGTGTAACCGCACAAAAGTAAATAATTTTTTTTTTTTTTTTTTTTGTATTTTCACATGTATTTTCTGCAGCCTATAAATATGTATATCAGGAGTAACCAACTCGCAGTCCTCAAGGGCCACGAACAGGTCAGGTTTTCAGGGTTATCCCTGCTTCAGCACAGGTGGTTGTCATTCTGATTGAGCCAACTGTGCTGCAGCAGGGATATCCTGAAAACCTGACCTGTTGCTGGCCCTTGAATACTAGAGTTGGCCAACTCTGATGTATATAAACATGGCTTGCATTAATGGCAGTGACTCTGTGGTCCAGTCCCACTGTCCCCTCCTTGTGACTTTGCACAGGACTTTCTGCCTGTGCCTCAGGTGCGTGCGTTAGATTGTTAGCTGTTTGGGGCAGGGGCTCACTGCAGAGTTGTATGTACAGTGCAACGTCTCCAGCTGCGATTCCTTTATTTGTTACCCAGGACGGGGCAGCTGTGTATTTCTAGGCCTGGCATAGATAAGTGACCTGCCCAGGGCTAATTATACGTTGGGTTTTCCAGTCCCAGCTTTAAGAGCGCACCCAGAGGAACGTGGGAACACGAGAGAACTTCAATTAGCAGCTAGGACTGTACTAGTCCAGGGTGGACAGGTTTATCATATTGTGGCCAGAATATGTAACAAACCCCAATTTAAATGAAATATTAGAAATAGTTTGGTAAGTAATAAAGGGTTAATAAGTGTGACAGATTGGGAACCAGTGACTAACTTGCTGCATTATATATCTGAATATTTAGCGTACATATTGTTGTTATGGGGCGGATTTTGACCCTAGAAAAGTTACTGAATAAAGTGATTTTTGCGTTCACGCGCTGTCCTTTTTTCCACTGGGTGCAGTGTCACATTTTAACAAAGTTTATTACGGTAAATCTAGGACATGGTTACTAAACTGTCAATTGTTGCCCTCCTGAATTGGGGTTAAAGTGCTCTGTTTAGTAGTTCTGGCCCTATATGAATGATTCTTTTCTGCAGCTGTATATAAGTTAAACCTCATTCTGTTATCGGTAATCCTTTTCGCAGATACGTGAAGTTGGGTTGGTGTTTAGATAACGCCTCTGCAAATGAGCGTGTTTGACTACCTATAATAATAATAATCCTGAGTACCTTTCCTCCACACGTCAGCCATTGTCCCCTCCTTCTCTTTCCCCTCCCCCCGCGAGGTTGTAACCTGCTCCATTCTTTGCTATGCTGCCACTCTCCTGTTGCAGGCGCTGGGAGGAGTGTAGATATAAAGTTTCGGAGTGTTTATCAGGCGCGGCTGGATAACGAGGACGTCAGAATTCCAGCGAGATTAAACATTTACCCTGAGTCACTGAAACTTCCTTCACAAGTATCGGTCTGCTGCATGTGTCAATAGCACAGCCACCTATGCTGAATTGGGGACATCCTGAAAACCTGACCCCTGACCTGTTGGGGGGTGGGGGGCTTGAGGACCAGAGTTGAGCCCTCCATCGCTACAGTATGTACCAAAACTGCCTCTGGAGTGGGTGTACCTGCTTCATATCCCACTGTCCCCTGTCCTAGCGAGGGGCTTGGAGCCAAGTCCTCTCCCTCCGCCTTGTGCGCCAACACCATAGATTGTAATCTTTCCGGACAGAGACTGGGTGTGTCTGCAACGTTCTATGCACAGCGCTGAGCACATTGCTAGCGCTATGTAAGAAAAACATGCGTGTATTATATCGGGGATACACCATGAACATTAATATACTGCAGTATAAGGAGTAATCGGTATGGACACTTCAGGCTCCAAAAATATACAGAACCTATTCGAGAAACATGTCACATTAGTAATATATCGCGTATGAGCAACGCATTTAAACGTGTGTTGCTGTGGGCAGAGGCTGCAGTGTGCAGAGATTACGTCCGTGTGATAACTGGTAGGCGGGTGCTTAGAACAGAATGGCTTTTGTCCAGTGTGGGGTTCTTGTTATCACCTTGTGGTATTCCAGAAATGTGCTCCTGCTGCATTGGTGTTTCCAGCCCTGGAGCAGTGTCCCTTTCTCCTGCTAATTGAAGTGGATATGTAGGGTTCATGAGTCGCTGTTATCTCATTCTCTGGATATAGACCACATTCTTCTGTCCCAACCCGATGTGCACAAAGATTTCCTAGTGGCTGCAGCCAGGGTTTGAAGTTCCAGCCAAGAAGAGATTTATTTATCAAATGTTTTACAAGGAAGTAATGCATAAGAGATGTAATGCTGCACACCATGAGAAGGTTAATAATCTTGCAGTTACTGGTGCTGCTGGTCCAGGGGAGGAGTCCCTGTCTGAAAAAACTCCAACAACTATATAAAAATAGATGTTCCAGGGTACTACGGATTTGTTCAAAAAAAAAGAGAATTTATTCAATCATTAAACACAACGTTTCAACCACTTGTGTTTTTTTCAAGTGAATAAAATTCTATCTCCACTTGAAAAGGCCAACACAGTTGGTTTGAAACGTTGTGTTAATGATTGAATAAATTCTCTTTTTTTTTTTGACAAATCCGTATTACCCTGGAACTCTATTTTTACTAGGAAGTAATACATTGAAAGATAACTTTCGTTTTCAAGTATGTCCTGGGCACAGAGTTCTCATGACAAATACATGGTTTGTAAGTGAGCAGGGTTATACATTTATATACAAGGCATTGCATGCACAGTTAGAGATAATATATATTATGGGCGTATGGAACAGTTACAGACCAGGTTAAAATGTGAGACAGCCTTAGTTATGAAAGTACTTAGACTGGTGGTGGCTGTGAGAGTCTCCGGTAGGTTGTTCCAGTTTTGAGGTGCACGGTAAGAAAAGGAGCGGCCGGATACTTTGTTGAACCTTGGGACCATGAACACTCTTTTGGAGTCAGATCTCAGATGATAAGTGCTGCATGTGGTAGGGGTGAGGCGCTTGTTCAGATAGATGGGTAGATTACCCAGAAAGTATTTGAAGGCGAGACGGGAAAGGTGAACTTTGCGCCTAGACTCGAGTGATGACCAATCTAGTTCTTTGAGCATTTCGCAGTGATGTGTGTTGTAGTTGCATTGGAGAACAAAACGGCATATTGAGTTGTAGAGGATATCAAGTTTGGTAAGGTGGGTTTGCGGTGCCGTGCCATATACTGGGTTGTGCGCCCCTCATGCTGTCTGCGGGGGGGTGGGGGGGGAGGCGCGGGGTTTACAGAGGCTCTGTGCACTTCCCGAAGGCACTTAAATTAAGTTCCGTGGGAAACCTCATTTACCTTGGCTCCGGCGACTGCTTACATGCATCGCCATGGCAATGCGGCATCATTTTGTGACGTCATGATGCCGAAGTAAAGGTAAGAGGTGGCGGGGGCGCGGAGAGGAGGGAACTGCCGACAGGGGAAAAAGTTTGCGCTCCCCTGCCATATGCTATGTCCCCAGTATAGAGATGGGTTTTCCGGTCCTCACAATGGCTCTTATTTTGTTGCTAAGCGGTTTATATACAGATTGCCCTGGATTCATTGTAGTAATGTATTTGATAACTTGGCAAAAAGGGTTCATCTTGAGTTTTTTTTTTTTTTTAATTTGATTCTGATCTTGACTAAAGAACAATTTGACTCTTCAAACCGAGACCTAGGAAGTCTCGACTCCTCTCCGTGTTCGGATGTGCGCTGTGGCGTTCTTGCGATGCCTTTTTTTACTGATGCTCCCTGTGGAGTCGCTCTTCAGATGTTGGTTTACAATCTGACTTGGGCAATCCTGTTACTTTCAAGCCTTCGAGGACTCTTGTTTTGTGCTGTATCAAGGCCAGGAGTGGCACCTTTTGTGCTTTGTGTACAAGCCACGAACAAAGTTTCTTTTGATACGATTGTTTTTATTTGGCAAAGCTTCTCTGGGACCGGCATGGAAAGCGTGGCTTTCTGCACGCGCGCTTTTCAACGTATTCATACTCCCGACTTTATAGAGTTATCTTTTCCACGCGTATGCCGATGGCTGGCAAATGTTTTTGAAGCCCAGTTAATTGTCCTGTTGTGGTGACCATTCTTTTTATTCTAGTCACCTGGAATCCTGCTTTTCCATTGGTGGGTTATGTTTGAAAAGTTGGATTTTATGTTAAATGTAAGAGAACCCATTACCCTGATTTAATAGACGTGTGCTACAAATCCCTGCGATTTTTCACCTTTTTTATACGATTTACTTCACATGAATCTGAGCACGTAACCATAATACATTGCTGAGTTACTACGCCATACAAGAACAAAAGTGTTTCCCCAAGCTGGGAAAAATGGTATCAATTCTGTCTTGAATGTGGGGACATTTAAACCTTCCTTCCCGGAGAGAGGTAAATCGGTAAATGTTTCGGATCTGGATGTTTTCATTCGATACTTTCCCTCGCAGATCCTGTGTAAATAGGAGCATGTGTAAATACAGGTTGTGTACTCTGGAATCTACCTCACCAGTAAAATATTTGCCTGGCTCTGCTTTATTTGGGTGTAGTCCACCATTAAAAACACCGGGGGGGGGGGGGGGGGGGGACGAGTGGTTATTTGCACTGTGACTACATTTTTTAACACTTATTTTGTTTTTGTTTTTTTAAATATATTTTCTGAAAGTGACCTTTATTAGCATTTTCAGACGAGTATACCAAATACTACATTCCTCACTGAAGCAGTTGAACGTCCAGCAAACAATGTGTTTTGTTGTGTCACCCAACATGGCTGTTCCATTGACCGTTTCTAATGCCTGTAATTATCAGCACCGGGAAACAACCGAGCCTCAAAAAAACCAATATTACAGTGCACACACAGGGCTCGGACACGGTTTTCCAGAGCAGAGCCTACGGGTTTCCCCAGCACAAAAGACCAGGAGACAGCAGCTATTAGATATGGAATACAGCAGATTCCATATCTATAGCTGCTGTCTCCTGGTCTTGTGCTGGGGAAACCCGTAGGCTCTGCTCTGGAAAAGCCGTGTCCGAGCCCTGTGTGTGCAGCTGTAATATTGTGTTTTTTGAGGCTCCTGGTGTTTCCCGGTGCTGATAATTACCGACCGGCATCGTTTTATAAACTGTGAAAAGTACCTATGCCTTTTATACTTCAGTAAGCCTCAGAGGGTTTCTTAACAAATTCAAAGTATTGCGGTAATAGTGTAGCACTGACATTAGGATGTGACATTAGTGGCACACAGAGGTTGTGTTACGTTACTGTGCTGAGTGACACACACACACTGCTCTGGTTTTACAGTCTCAGAGTAAGTTATGAAAAGCACGTTACCACAACAGACCATAGGCAATGTGGCTTTGCGTAACAGCAAAGAAAGCTTAGCAGACGTGTGATTGTTGTTATAAGAGGAAACCTGTTCAACTAGACATACAGAATATTGTCACATCTGCAAAGCTGACACGAGTCTTGTGTATTTCTGCACTTGTGCGAGTTGTGTCCGGCCTGGCTGTTTTTCCCGTGGAGATTAATAGTAGTGAGGTAGGGGGGTCACTGTAAATCTGTGTATAAGGTCCCAGTGTAGCCTTGTAATGTGATGCAAAGTAACCAGACTTTTCCAAATTCCTCCAGGAAATGAGGCTTCAGCCGTATGAAAATATGTTCCAAAGTAACATTGCAGGCCGCTGTGCGTGCTTGATATCCAGTATTTAGATTTGACTGTATATACTTCAGAAGGGACGCAAAGCTTGCGCACGGACAGAGTTTAGTTTGAGTTGATATCCTTGAGTCTCAAATTGAAATGAATGTACAAGTATTGGAAGGAACTCTCCCCCGCTCTGTTGTTCTTGTCAGGAGCCTCAACAAATCAACTTGTAGGATCGTTATTTGATTTATAAACACTGTTAAGTCATATCAGAGCAGCCATCAGAACAGCAAATTAGCTCTTGTCCATAAACAAACCAGATGTATTTATGATGGAACCCATCTGTTGGCTGTGTATACACACCACACACACCACACACACCACACACACCACACACACCACACACACCACACACACACACTAACCCTGTGTCCTTCTTCTTCTTGCAGGAAAAGGCATAGCATTTTTGCCGTTGCTGAATGGAACGGGGCGTGCATGGCGAGATGGCTGACAAGCACAGCCCTTTGGATCACGGGGTCCAGATCCGTTTCATCGATGACCTGAGGGAACCCAATAAGTCCAGGAAATCCCGAAGCAAGAAGCAGAATTCTTATGGTGTCGCGGTCCGTGTGCAGGGGATTGATGGACAACCCTTTGTGGTGCTGAACAGCGGAGATAAAAGCAAGTCTTCCTATGGGGTGCAGATCAAAACAGAGAGCAGCTATGGAAACCCTTCCCTCAACTCCCCACCTGAGTATCAGAACACCACTTCCAAGAGCAGCAGGACCGCCGTGCCCATAAACTCGGGATCTGACCTACCCGAAAATCCCTACGCAACCAGCAGTAGTGCACAGAGTATTTCCCAGTACAGCAGCACCTCCGATGAAGAGCAGAGCGCAAAGAGCCATAGAAAGAACAGAGGAGGAGAGGGCTTCTCATCCAAACCTCGTGCACTGCAGACCACCTCTAGGGAGGTGCTTAGGAGGTCCCAATCTCAGGGGTCTTTGCTGAGCCCAGATAGCGACGAACTATACGATTATGGAAGGCATAGTGAACTTTCGACCACCATCGACACCACTTACTCTAAGTCAACCATGGACACTGCACGGGGCCGCAGCAGCCTGAAGAGCCTTGACAATGGCGAACACCCAACCATCGTCTCCGGTTTCAGGTCTGTGGCTAGTCCACAGACACACTCTGTTACCAGCAATGCTTCATTACAGAAGAATGGTCTTCCCACTTCCACACCGAAAATCTTACCCAGTGAGGATATTGACACCAAGCCCCAGGCCTCCGTGGATTCACTGATCACAAAGTTTGATAGGAAAGGGCAGGTGAGGGGCAGAACGGCAAGGAGGAGCCGCATTCTGCTGGATGACAAGAAGCGTTCCCAGAGCCTCGACGGACGGGTGTCTTCTCGGGAAACTGCAGAGTCCAGAGAGGCGCAAGCGAGCAAGATCAGCTTCCGGGAACAGAGCCTGGCACAGACAAGAGGCCAGTCCCCCAACACTCACAGCACGGGGAGCCTGAGCCAGTCCTCTAACAGAGGATCCGTGGAAGCGGGGGACATTGACAAGAACAAACTGACCAAAGACTGGTTGGCCCATAGTGCTGAGGAGCCGGTGATCGAGAGACGGCAGCAGAACACCGTCCAAGCCGAGCTGCAGGTAACCTCTCCAGCTTCTATACTGGGTAACTGGTGTGTAGTGTGTAAGAGGATCGGGGCGTACAGTTATTACGATCATATATTTTTTTTGTAGAAGTGAACACTGTGTTGTGCTGAAGATAAATCAGTGGCTCTGCTTGGTATCACTACTCTGCAGCGTGCTTATTATTCGGGCTATCTCCTACATATTTCTGAGTACTCTGCTTCTTGTGTCTTTCTTAGCTGAAGAGCACCCCGGACCTTCTGAAGGATCAGCAGCCAGAAGGAAGCGACCCCACCAGGGAGATGATATATAGTATTCTGAAGGATGGGTTAGTGTGTGAGCGGAAGCTCGCTGCTCTATCCTTCTGTTTTCCAATAACCCCACTCCTAGTGTAACCCCTTCTCTGCCATGGCTCCAGCGCCATGTGATGTCACGTTGCCATGGTAACACGGAGGCGCTTGACCGCATTGCCATGGCGACGCTTCGCTGTAAGCCAAGGTAAGTGAGTTACAGAGGCCTCGCGCGGTCCCCCGACATTGAATTGAAATGCCTTGGGGAAGAGGGCGTGGCCTTTGTAACCGCTGCGCCCCCCCCCCCCCCCTGGAAAATCTCGCACCCCCCAATTTTAAGCTGCAGTAAGCCACCTGTCATTTAATAGTGAGACGCAGCAGAATAAACCACTCACCTTCTCCCAGTTGGTATTCTAGTCCTAATTTCATAATCGCTTTATGGCGTTGTCCCTTTTTATATTTATATATACATCCTTTTACAGGACTACTGACCGTGAGAATACACTGAGGAAAAAGACCAACCTGATCTTCGAGAGGATCCAATCCCTCCGAGTAAGTCGGGTGGGCAGCGAATGTTATAATACAGGGAAAACAAACCGACCTTTACTTTAATTTACAGAAAGTTCATGATGTAACTCGCAGGGGGCCCAACTGTAGTGCTTGAGGGCCACCAACAGGTCAGGCTTTAAGAATATCCCTGCTTCAGCACAGGCGGTGCAGTCAAAGGCTAAGCCACCTGTGCTGAAGCATGGATATCCTTAAACCCTGACCTGTTGGTGGCCCTTGATGACTGGAGTTGGCCACGCCTGCTGTAACTTCTTCGGTGCCGCAAGGCCTGACATGAATTGCAAAGCACAGACATGGGCCGAGCTTCGCTTGCAGTGCGTCACAGGCCCACCCGGCAGCACGGAGACTCGCAGTGCGTCACAGGCCCACCCGGCAGCACAGACACAAAAAAAAAATAAAACACAACACATGGGCTCCGCACCCCACGCAGGCTCGGACTCAGGCGTCAAATGATGTCGCGAAGGTCATGTACGCCGCTTCGCCGAAGACCTGGCAGGAGAAGCTGCAGAGTCCTCGCGCGTTCCCCCCCCCCCTCCCCCGCCATTAAATTTAAATACCGGGAGGACTCGCCAAAGTGCGTTCACAGGCCCACCCGGCAGGGAAGGACTGCAGTGGTCACAGGCCCACCCGGCAGGGAAGGACTCGCAGTGCGTCACAGGCCCACCCGGCAGGGAAGGGACTCGCAGTGCGTCACAGGCCCACCCGGCAGGGAAGGGGGACTCGCAGTGCGTCACAGGCCCACCCGGCAGGGAAGGGACTCGCAGTGCGTCACAGGCCCACCCGGCAGGGAAGGGAAAACGCAGTGGTGTCACAGGCCACCCTGCAGGGAAGGGACTCGCCAGTGCGTCACGCCCACCGCGGGAAGGACCCACAGCCGCACGGCAGGAAGGGACTCGCAGTGCGTCACAGGCCCACCCGGCAGGGAAGGGACTCGCAGTGCGTCACAGGCCCACCCGGCAGGGAAGAGACTCGCAGTGCGTCACAGGCCCACCCGGCAGGGAAGAGACTCGCAGTGCGTCACAGGCCCACCCGGCAGCACGAGATCCGCAGTGCGTCAAGGCCCACCGCAGCACAGGAGACATCGCCAGTGTGTCGACAGGCCCACCGGCAGACGGAGACTCGCAGTGCGTCAAGGCTTACCTGCAGGGAAGCGGATCGCAGTGCGTCACAGGCCACCCGGCAGAAGGGACTCGCAGTGCGTCACAGGCCACCCGGCAGGGAGAGACTCGCAGTGCGTCACAAGGCCCAACCGGCAGGCAGGAGACTCGCAGTGCGTCACAGGCCCAACCCGGCCGAACGGGGACTCGGCAGTGTGTCGCAGCCCACCCGGCCAGCACGGAGACTCGCAGTGCGTCACAGGCTTACCCGGCAGGGAGAGAGACTCGCAGTGCGTCACAGGCTCACCCAGCAGGGAAGGGACTCGCAGTGCGTCACAGGCCCACCCAGCAATGGAAGGGACTCGCAGTGCGTCACAGGCTCCCCCGGCAGCACGGAGACTCGCAGTGCGTCACAGGCCCACCCGGCAGCACGGAGACTCGCAGTGCGTCACAGGCTCCCCCGGCAGCACGGAGACTCGCAGTGCGTCACAGGCTTCCCCGGCAGCACGGAGACTCACAGTGCGTCACAGGCCCACCGGAGGAAGAGAAGGAATCGCAAAGCGTCACAGGCCCACCCGGCAGGGAAGGACGTGCGGCCAGGACCCACCGGAGGAGGATCGCAGTGCGTCACAGGCCCACCCGGCAGGGAAGGGACTCGCAGTGCGTCACAGGCCCACCCGGCAGGGAAGGGACTCGCAGTGCGTCACAGGCCCACCCGGCAGGGAAGGAATCGATGCGTCACAGGCCCACCCGGCAGGGAAGCGAACGTCGCCAGTGCGTCAAGGCCACACCGGCAGGGAAGGGACTCGCAGTGCGTCACAGGCCCAACCGGCACGGGAAGAGACTCGCAGTGGTCACAGGCGCCCCACCGGCAGGGAAGGACTCGCAGTGGTCAGAGGCAGTCACCGGCAGAACGGGAACTCGCAGTGCGTCACAGGCCCACCCGGCAGCACGGAGACTCGCAGTGCGTCACAGGCCCGGTGGGAGACCGCGGTCCAGGGCCACCGGCAGGGAAGAGGACTAGCGAAAGTTGCAGGTCTACAGGCAACCCGGCGAGGAAGGGACGTCGGCGAAGTGCTAGTCATACGGGGGGGAGAGCGGCGCCCCTGTAGCAGCTTCCCCCCCCCGGGTAATCTCCCCCGCCCCCCCCCCCCCCACTTTGTGCACCCCTGATCTAGGTGTTTCTTTCTTTTGCATTAGTCCTGATGACGGTCTTGTTTCTAAGACAAACGTTGGCTCATAGGATCCAACGCAATGCGTGTTCACTACATTACAATGTGTCACAACATATCTCACACAGCGCATTGTGCTGTGATCCCATGTACAGATCACAATATATAGCAGGATTTATGGCGCGTAGGGTAGGAAGGTTTAAATCTGCAGGAAGCCGGAGAGCATCCCCTCTCCTCCCCTGCCGCCCCCCCCCCCCCCCCCACAGCCTTTCTACATCAGAGTGTGAGGGTCCCCCCGTCCTCACGCCCCCTCGCTTGCTCCGTGACTCCAGGAGCTGATGGATACCCGGGAGGAGATGGACGAGATGCTGGAGCTTCGTCACAAGCACGAGGAGATGCTCAGGCAGAGAGAACGGGAGCTGACTGCGCTGAAAGGGGTTCTGAAAGAGGAGGTGGCCAATCATGACAAGGAGATGGACCGAGTGCGGCAGCAATACCAGGGCGACGTGGATAAGCTAAGGAAGAACATGGATAATGTGTCTCAGGTACTAGAGAGGGGCATAGCAACCGGCAACCTAAATGTATCAGACGTTAAGGAGGCTAAAGAGGGTGTAAGTACATCCTGGTTTGTATATACAAACCCCATTGGACTTTTGAGCAGCCAGAATCAATTTTATGTTTAGGAAAGTGTTCTATGCATCTCCCAGCTGTATGTCCAAATAAACAGGAGAAAGGGGACATCTAAGTCTAGTGCACAGTTGTGATTGCTGTATTCATGCTGTGAAATGGTTATAACTTTAGTTCTCACTTGAGCTCGCATTCTCTTTGAACTTCAAAGAAGGAAAAACCTGTCAACGTTGTAACCTCTAATTCCAAATATACACCCAGCGCAGGTGTATATCATGCGTTTATTGGTGTATAGGGGCTTAGCAGAGGCTTGGTGCTGGTGGCGGTGTTTCAGCTTGAGATCGCTGCACACACTGGCTTATTAAGCGGCTGCGACGGTAACTCTTTCCTTCCCGGAAGCGGCACCTGATACTATGACAATGTTTTGTTTCCCGGTTGCTAAGGATCAGGTGAGCCTGGAATCGGAGCGTCAGAAGATAAACCTGGTCATGCGTAACTTGCAGCGTGAGCTGGAGGAGAGCAGCGATGAAATAAACCAGTGGAAGGAGATGTTCCAAAAGAACAAGGATGAGCTGCGCAGCACAAAGCAGGAGTGAGTACCTTCCTGCCCTCGGCTCCACAGCAATGTGATAAGTGTACAGAGTGCTGCTCCTGCTACCTCTTATATGTTAACAACAACACGGCTTGTGCACGGCCACTGGTCAGTGTCCCAAAAACAGGGGGGCCTCATCATATTAAACAGGGCGACTGTTCCATGTTTACATGTCTTTAAAAAAAAGATTACATTTGCCACAAAGTGCAAGTTATGGTTTCTTTAAAAAACAAAAACAAAGATACTTTGACCATTAGATCCTTGAATTTGACTTTATTTTCATGAATTCTGCATTTGAGGTTTTCTCATATCAACTATACATCCCTTCTAATAAACCAGTCTCTGCTGAATTAAAGCACAGACGGAAGAGTTTGTGTTTGCACTAAGTCCTCTGTGGGTGAATGGGACATGCTTGAGCGTTCCCTGCCGGAGACGCCTGTTGGAATGACCTAGCTGGGGCTCCGCGCTTGGTGACATGGAGCATACAGAGCAGCTGTTTTTATAACGGACGCGGGCAGCTAACGCTTCTACTCCTGGCATGTTTTTCAGGCTGTTGCAGGTGAAGATGGAGAAGGAAGAGTTTGAAGATGAACTCAAGGAGTTGAGGGACAGGTTCTCCCTAATCCAGACTGAGATGGATCAGTTCAAGAAGAGCTCAGTGAATACAGGGGAAGCCGATGCAGTTAGAAAGGTGTGTATATATGTCTGTATATCTATATATCTCAATGGAAACTTCAAGACATCCCAGTAATTATAATACTTATTAAATAGATACGTAGACCTCCTGATCTCTCCATCCCCAAAAGGCTGGTTGGTTTTATTTACACGCGCACGCACCATATTAAGAAATACAGCAACAGGTAGGTAGTATCTCAGTCCTGATGAAGGTCCCTTCAGTCAGAGAACCAAGACGTTGGATTATGTGGACATTAATACACTTATTTTGATACTACCTGCGTGGTGTTGTATTTCTTCATCTTGTGCATACATGTGATGTTTGGCGTGGGTACATGCCTGGGTGATATATTTGTTTACTACTACATTTGCGCACACCAAATTATTGTCTGTGCCACATAAATTCACCACAAGCTGCAAATTAAATGCACACACTTGTTAGACAAGTATTTCTCTAGAGATGCTTCTGAGCCCAGAATGTGCTGTCACAGACGCGGGCTGTAGCTGGCGCGCGCCCTGCGCAGCACGGGCTGTAAAAGGTACACTCGCCATGCAGTCTGCACACCCGCCGCTGCTCCAGAATGCAGATGTTTTTGGTATTCTTTCTGCTAGGAGCTACAACGGGTGCAGGATCAGCTGAAGCAGCTCACCTTGGACAAGCGGAGACAGGAGGACAACCTTCACCAGCGGGAGCGGGAGCTGTCTGCCCTGAAAGGGGCCCTGCAGGAAGAGGCGTCCGGTCACGACCTCGAGGCGGAGAAGCTGCGCCAGCAATTGCAGAAGGAGACCATACTGGCCAAGAAAGACTACGAGGAGCTGGTCAAGGTGAGGAGCCAAGCAGCACTGTGTGGATAAGCAGACTCCTCTGTGATATTATCGATGTTGGTGAAACACTTGGATCAGTGATATTTCCTGGCACATGGTCACTGCATTGTGATTTCCACGTAACCGCCCTAAAATGACACAATCATTTCCACATAGTTGGAAATGCGTGTATGTAAATGACACGGGCACTGTCCCGCCATGGGCACTGTCCCCCCATGTGTTGGGGACATCGTTGGGGTGGCAGCGGCAGAAGACCGGTGTCTAGTTGTGTGTATCTTGTTCCTGAGTTATGTGATGGCTTTTCTCTGGAGGTAGGAGCACGGGGTGACCCTTTTGCACCCAGCAGTTACATAACATGGCAGATTAGGTGGAAAAGAAGAGACCGTTGTGTTCCACCTTTTTTGTTACATTGTAATCGTGGGAGATACCCGCCCAATTTTTGTTAGTTCTAGTGATCCAGAGCAAGCAAAAAAACAGTGGCGCGTTCACTCGTTATCTGATTCCTGACCCCAGTAATGACCGTCTGACTTCTTCCTAAAGCAGAGGTGGCCAACTCCAGTCCTCAAGGACCACCAACAGGTCAGGTTTTCAGGATATCCCTGCTTCAGCACAGGTGGCTCAGTCGAAGGCTGGGTCACTGAGCCACATGCTGAAGCAGGGATATCCTGAAAAACAGACCTGATGGTTGGTCCTTGGCGACTACTGGAGTGATCTACTGTATCTGCCATCAGTCTCCAAGGGTAATAAAGCACACATGGCCACTGCTCTTACTGCGACGATCCCTTTCCTTCCGGTGACATCTGTCTTTTCCTCTACATGTGTCTCACGATGTGTCAGTAAAACCAGGTCCCCCTTCCCTCCTCTCCGCGCGTTCAGATTAACCGGTCCCTGGAAAGCGAGAAGGCGGAGGCGGCGCGCATGCGGCAGGTGATGGAGTCCACGCTGCAGGATGCCCGGGACAATAACGACGACCTGCGGAGGAAGATCTTGGGGCTGGAGGCTCAAGTGAAGGAGCTGAAAACGTTCAGCGAGCTGCTGCAGGCCGCGGAGTCTCGGCTGAAGGACAAGCTCGGCAAACTGGAGGTACCTTTGTTACAGGCTGTGTAATGCCGCACGCTGAAGCTTCAGGGCAGGGGTAGCCAACTCCAGTACTCCAGGGCCACCAACAGGTCAGGTTTTCAGGTTATCCCAGTTTCAGTCATTCACATGACGAGCTGTGCTGTTTTATTCTCCTGTTCTGCCGCACACGGCTGTTTTCCGTGCAGACTTTATACCGGCGCAGTATTGTACAACATTGGGAAGAACGCTTGAAATAATAAATAACCGCGCGATCGCCGTGATACGGATCTTAAGCTACGGCCCCAGTGTGCGCGCAGGGGCGGCGCTTGTTCCCTCCATCCGAGCGATCTGAAGGACTTCACATCACGGCGGGTGGGGAGGGGGCGCTGCAGTGGCGCGACCATGACGTCACAGGGCTGGTTCGCTCTCAGTGGCTGAACCGCCACCGTGACGTGGCCTTTCGTCAAAGGCGGTGGCGCATCGCGCTTTCTGCAGGCACGCAGTGAATGGGGCCGGCCCCATAGAGGGCCGTACGCTACGTGTGCAGTGACGAGGGCCGTACCTTTTGCGTGCGCAGCCGCGAGCTGTGGGGACGAGGCCTTAGGCCGCTTCTTCCTCTGTCACCTGTTATCTGATCTCCGCAAACCTCCAATACAGCGCCGGCAATGCCAAGTTTTCTACTTTGTGCTCCGAGAACAGGCCCGCTGAGCTCCCCTAGGGGGAAAAGTGTTGGTAACGGGGGGTGCAGGACCATTACTTTATTCATTGGAAGAAATTCCTGCTTGAAAAGGGCATAAATTGCTTGAAAATAAATCCGTTTTTTTTTTGGTGGGGAAAAGACACAATATTACTACTTTTTAACCCCTTCAGTGCCCGAGGGGCCAGCAATAGAAATGTGTTGATGCTCTGTGACATCACACTTTGAGCACTACTATGAGGTGGCCCCCTAACCCCTTTCCCTCACGCGGCCCCTTTCCCTTGCGTGGTCCCCCTTTTCCCTTGCGCCGCCCCCTAACCCCTTTCCCTCACGCGGCCCCTTTCCCTCGCGTGTCCCCCTTTTCCTTGCGCCGCCCCTAACCCTTTCCCTCACGCGGCCCCCCTTTCCCACTCTCGTGTTCCCCCTTTTCCCTTGCGCCGCCCCCTAACCCCTTTCCCTCACGCGGCCCCCTTTCCCTCACGCGGCCCCTTTTTCCCTCGCCGGGCACGCCTCGCTCTCTTTTCCTCACGCTACTCTTCCCCCCCCCTCAGGCCGAGCGGAAGAAGATGGAGGAGACTCTGGGAGAAGCCACAGACCAGGAGCAGGAGTTGGCCATGGGGAAGCGCACGCTGGAGAGCCGCCTGGAGGAAGCGCAGCGCAGCCTGAGCCGCCTCTCCCTGGAGTACGACGAGCTGCAGGAATGTTACCAGGAGGAGATGAAGCAGAAGGACCAGCTGAAGAAGACCAAGAACGAGCTGGAGGAGCAGAAGCGGCTGCTGGATAAATCCATCGAGAAGCTGAACCGAGAGGTGCTGAGAATGGGGGCGCAGACTGCAAGTTCTTCGGGGCAGGGGCGCCTGCTTGTGTGTGTCTGTGGTTTGTTTGGTTTTGGTTTTCCGTTTGAACCAAAAAGCACGGTGTCGCCTGCTGTAAAAAAAACGTATATAATGTCCGTATTCTAGCACGGAGTATACAGATTGTGAGTGGATAAGGAGTGGTCGTGCGTACAAATAGTGTTATTTGCGATGTCGGCCCCTGTGGGTGCTGCCGGGGCACAATGCGCAGGGGTTAAGGAATGAAAGTCCCCGCCGCTGGTTCTGAGCCGTGTCCCCTGCCCGCAGTTTGATCACATGTCGGACGAGTCGCGTGGCTCGCTGACCATACTGCAGACCCAGCTGGAAGAATACAAGGAGAAGTCCCGCCGGGAGATCGGCGAGGCGCAGAAACAGGCCAAGGAGCGCTCTGCGGAGGCGGAGAAGCTGCAGGTCACCGTGAGCCGCTTACAGGAGGAGGTAAGGAGGGGGAAGGGGATCTTCTCGGCATGCCATGCGGTGAACGGCCTCTGCCTCTGAAGGAGTTTCATCTCTTACCAGAGACGCTGTTCAATCGGACACATGAGGTTTTACTCTCCTGCCCATGTTGCTAAGCGGTGCTATTGCAGGGACCCCTGATGGCCCATTTTACTAGAGTTCATGTACATGGGATATGTAAAGATGTCTCCTGGAGCTGGTCCGTGCATTACAGCAGAACCGTTTAGTAAATATGCCCCCCGCCCCCCTGTCTTTAAATACCGGCCTTGAAGGTGAGCGCGGTGTGACGCCATTTTGTGCTCATTACCAACTTGTATTTATTTATTTTTCATTTTTATGGAAAATGCATTTGCGGCCGTGTGGTGACCTGCTGCTGCCTTTATTTTCACGTAATCTCCACCAGCAGCACAGAGTGGTCTTCCATGCAGACTTCAGAGAGACTTATCCGTCTTCTCCTGAGCGCCTCTGACAAGGATCTTTGCATTTCATTGGTCCCCACGTTTCACGGTTTAGCAGCCGTATTCTTTGCAGTTTTGATCTCCTTTTGTAGTAATAAATAAAATTAAAAATAATTTCAACTTCAGTGCAGAACAGGGAATAAAGCTTTATTAGAATTAAACGTGGTGGAGCTGTATCTTTAAAGCAGCAGTCCAAGCTGACGTTTTTATTTAATTTTTTTCCTTTTAATTTGTACATCAATACAATCCACACAATAAGTAATTAGCTAAGTTGTCAGTCGATCCATTCTCTTGTGATCGATCGGCGAAGAGTCCGCTCGGGGGTTAACTTAATGGCCGTCAGTGCAGCAGAAGAGAACCCAAGATGCAAAGTTCTGTGGGGAAGATCATGTGACCAGGCAGTCACTAGATACAATTGGTGCACTGCTAGAGAGAGGGCAGAGCTCAAACGGGCTGTTTCTGAAGAGGAAGGTGGTGTGACTTTGTAAATGCTTGCTACAGAAACAAAAAAATGCTTCTTATATTATACATTAAAAATGTTACTCACAGTTGTTTAAAAAAAATGCTAAAAGTATTTTCTCGTCGTAGAGAACTGATTTATTAAAAACCACATGTAGGATATTGCTTGGTCTGCAGCTTTAAGGTGTTTAGAGTGTCAGCCCAGCAGGGGGAGCTCCTGTACAATGCACCTGCAGGCTGTCTGGTGCTGACCCGAGTTTCTGGCCCTCAGGTGCCAAGGCTGAAGCAGGCTCTGCAGGACAGTCACGCGGAGAAGGAGGGATCCGTGCTGGACAAGGACCTCCTGACCAAGCGTCTGCAGAGCCTGGAGCAGGACATGGAGTCCAAGAAACGCTTCCAGGATGACCGCTCCCGACAGGTCAAAGTGCTGGAGGTCAGTGACCGAGCGAAAGAAAGAAGCGTGGCCGATGTAACCACAGCTTTATGTGGGGGTGGAGAGGGTGAATGAAATAAAAACACTGGTCTTTTAAGTGGGATAACAATTCAAGTATGTGTGGTAGTTGGCTTCATGTCCCAGAATTGGAGCGTAGGCTTTTCTTGTTTCATGGGTTATCTGGAGCAGTGAACTGTATTACGTGGAGAGAGATCTGTAATCTATACATGTAACCTCTCTCTGTATGTGACACGCCATGCAGGTTGTGGTGGTTGAGCATTGGTAATCTGTTAGTTTAAGGTTGGGGAGGCTCCGTGCTCACATTACATGTCCTCCTCCTCCTCCTCTGTAGGATAAGATGAAGCATCTGGAGGTGGAATTGGATGAGGAGAGGAACACCGTGGAGCTCCTCACAGACAGAATGAACCGGAGCAGAGACCAGGTAACATTTACTTCCTCTCACAGGGCTGAGGGGACCTGGGGGGGGGAGACACGCACCCCCTCACAGGGCTGAGGGGACCTGGGGGGGAGACACGCACCCCCTCACGGGGCTGAGGGGACCCCCGGGACACATGCACCTTTTTAGTTAGTCTGCATAAGAATATATATTTATTATTATATGCATGGGAAGTGACTATATATACATACACACGTCACATTATTCTTGTGGTAAGTGCTTTCTGTATACAGTACATCACTGGCGCGTGACACCGTTACATATACATCTCATTCTCGGCGGTATGATCCAGATACATAGCGGTTTAGACCTTTCTATAATCTGCCCGTTGCCTAATCGGTGGAATATCACAGACCCCGTTCCATTCCTGGTCTGTGTGCCCTATATCCCCAGCCCCCCTCACTGGGCGTCTCGCTCCTTGTCGCATTACAACCTGATTTTGCCCCAGTCTGCTCTCCTGACTCCCGCTCTCTTCTTCCCCCCCTGTTCGCAGATGGACCAGCAGCGGGCAGAGCTGATGCAGGAAAGATCCACCCGGCAGGATCTGGAATGTGACAAAATCTCGCTAGAGAGACAGGTAACTTAACACCAGAGGAGCCACCTCGCTGGGGGGGGAGAGGAGAGAGTGGATATTGGAGGGGGGAGTGCCCAATGTTAGATCTGTGCAGGAAAGCAGTGGGGGGGAGGAGAGAGTATATGGGGGGGAGACGAGGTACTCCTTTGCCCGGATCGCAGCTCGCCTCTGTGCCCGGCTTGCTCGCTCCCTGCCTGCACGGCTCGCTCCCTGACTGCTCGTGGCTCTGTGGGCTTTGCTCTGACATGCAGAAGCCAGGTAGGTATGGGAGGTGACTGTTTCTGTCCGTGCCTGAACTAGCCGGCTCCATTATGTAGCCACAAATTGCACTTAATCTGAAACACTAATAAAATAGGAATGTGCCTGTATATAATCCTCCTGTGTGCAGCGCTCCTTTCTGTGCCTGTATATATAATCCTCCTGTGTGCAGCATCACACACCTAACACACAGGCTCGTCATACCATGCAAACAGGTGTAGCTGGAGAATCTGCTGTCTGGAGACCAACACCCCCCCACCCCCACCCCCATTGCCTGCACCATTGTGCAGAATAACCCCCCCTCCCCCGCAGACAAGCTACACCTGTCTGCCTATCTATGACATCATTATCACATGCATATTTACTCGTAACACATATGTATTTGTTGGGACATAGCCATCGTCTTGTCTGCAGAATGGTTATTATTTGGTGCATGCATCGCTGTCTGCCAGTTATAGCATATACGTGTATTAGGGTCAGAGTTTTCTGTGCCTGGGAATTCACATCCGTTCCCTGCCCCGGAGAGCTTACAGTCTAGTAACCAGAGCCTAATTGCATTGGTCTCTGATACAGTATACAGTGTGACTTCCTCACAGTCACACATAACTTGTTCTGGGTCTTAACTCCCACTTCTAAGGCCAGTAGGGTCAATGAAAATGGGGAGAGAGGGACCGGCAGGATCGGACACGAACTTCCAGGTGACATGGAGGTAGTCTTAACCACAAGACAGGGAGAGCTGCTTCAGCACGGCCCATTCACCTGAAGTCCTCCCTAAATTCGCGTTGTACTTTCCTTGTCCTGATGCCTCCCCCATTTTCCCTTCTCTCCAGGAGTGAATCCCCTGAACCCCAACAGTTCCCCGGACCAGCTTTACGGAGAGATGAAGCCAGCCATCGACGGGGCTAACTTTATAGTCAAGTACATGAGGGACAAGAATGATTACAATGAGGTACGGTCTGTGCTTGGGTTGGACGGGATCCCAGGAGGGACACACGAGCTCTCCTGTAACTGACATCTCGTTATCTTTGGGGCGGCCGCGTTCGCAGCACTCAGATCGTTAAAAATACTTCACTTTCACAAACCTCCTTTTTGGGAGTTTTCCACACACACTTCATGTCCTCCAGCAGATCGTTTAATTTCATGTGAATTTCCCAAGAAATTCTTTGTAATTCAGGATACAAATGTAGCGGTTAGATTAGATATACACTGTGTGTGTGTATATATGTGTGTATGTGTATATATATATGTGTATATATATGTGTGTATATATGTGTATATGTATATATATATGTGTATATGTGTATATATATATGTATATATGTGTGTATGTGTATATATATGTAGTTATTGCACCCATTAATGCAACGCGTTGCCTTCGCGTTTTCACGTTGGCGTGTTATTTCACGGTAGTGCTATTGAAAACAATGGGCAAGGAGAAGCCGCGTGTTACATCACTGCATTAGTAGTAACGGAGGGGCTCACGGGTCATGTTGTGCTGCCCTGGGCGCCCCGCAGCATACTGTGGGTATACAGGTCATAGAAGGAAAAGCAGCAGCAACGCACGTGGACTTGTGAATGGCGAATTACGTAAAACACCGCGTATTTCCCCACTCACCGGCCCACGTGCGATGCAGCCGTTTCTCCTCCCAATGGTTGAAACCTAGAAACACCTTCCAGCCCATTTCTATTTTCTCTCACTATAATCTCCGGACCTCTTGGAACCGTTGGCACGATGTTCCATGCCCGAGTGCCGTCACGTTGTGTCATTATGCAATGCGGTTTATCGATGGCATGGGGGGAAATGCTTCGTTGCCAAACAGAAGGAGATCAGGCCAGGCTGAATTCCCCAAGTTCCAGTCACCTCTCACTGCGCCAGCAGGTGCCCTGGCTATTTCTGTGCCGCTCTGCGGGGATCGGTTCCGTAGCTGGTACTGTACGGTGTGTAGCCTGGAATCTCGGCATTGCTCTGCCACCAGGAATGAGCAGCATTCCGAGGAGAACGCGTGTCCCGACATGGACAGCTGCACCTCCGGCCTTAACATACATGACAAGCCCTGTGCAGGAGCGTCCAACTCCAGTCCTCAAGGGCCACCACCAGGTCAGGTTTACAGGATGTCGCTGCTTCAGCACAGGTGGCTCACTCGTTGACCTGACCTGTTGGTGGCCCCGGAGGACCAGAGTTGGCCACCCCTGTTGTAGCCTTTATATATGGGTCATATTTACGTCCCTGTAAGAATGAAAGCTGCCATTTGGTAGCAGAATTATCATCATATTTTACTTCTAACATTTTGCATTATCTCTCTCTAATTGAATCTATCTTATTTATAGAGAAATACATTGTTCTCCCCAGAAAACAGGACATATCCCAATTTAACTCAGAATATCATAGAGTTCTATTTATTTAGTGAACCTATTAGCTATTTTGAAATACATTTCAATATATAGTTTGAGTTTTAGCAGGTGGGCGGGTGTTTCTTACTTTATATGCCTAGCTCTCAGCTTGAGTTAACCTGAGCTATGGAGGAACCTGATGTTACGTACGAGATATGACTGAGTAGGGAGCTATGGAGGAACCTGATGTTACGTACAGTGAGTCGGTATGACACAGTGTAAGATGGAATAACACAGTGTGAGTCGGTGTAACAGTGTAGCTCAGTGTACTGTAAGTCCAAATAACACAGTGTAAGTCGGAATAACACAGTGTGAGTCGGTATGACACAGTGTGAGTCGGTATGACACAGTGTGAGTCGGTATGACCACAGTGTGAGTCGGTTATGACACAGTGGAGTGGTAGACACAGTGTGAGTCGGTTGGCAGTGGTATGGTAAAAAACAGTGTGAGCTCGGTATGCACACAGTGTAGTCGGAATGACACAGTGTAAGATGGGAATAACACATGTGATCGGTGTCAACAAGTGTAGCTCAGGTACGTAATCAAATAACACAGGTAAGTAGGAATAACACAGGTGGGATAGGTTCGGGTTATTTGAACCCACCCAAAAAAAAACAGGTGAGCCGTTATATTATGACACAGTGTGAGTGGTATTATGTATGACACAGTGTGCAGTCGGTTATGACACAGTGTGAGGCGTCTTTTATGACCACAGTGTGAGTCGGTTGTATATGCACAGTGTGAGCGGTATGACACAGTGTGAGTAGGTTTCATTGACAACAAGTGGAGTCGTATAAAACAGTTGGTCGGAACATAAC